>JADBJO010033033.1:0-10000 GCA_016801955.1 Conus betulinus
CTGAGTTTCAGGCGCCTGGCATCGAGGGCCTGTGCAAATTCCTCATCCGAACCAACAGCGTGGATGTCCTTGGCACTGTGGTTTAAATCCTGGCCTTGGTCTTCCGACGTCTTATCTGCTGATGCAGTGCGCTGCTGCTCATTCAGATGAGTCTTCACACATCCCATCTTTGTTCTGTGGATCTTCATGCCACGGGTGGTAGCGAAACGCTTTCCACAGACACATGGATATTCCATTTGGTCCATGTTCGTAGTCCGTTTGGGATTTGCAGTCGTGATGGTTGAGCACCGATGGATTCATCATTCTCTCCCCCTTTCGGTGAATCCTGGGAGCATCGAAAGCTAGAAAAGATACTTCTAAACAGATTAATTCATTACTGTGATAAAAGAAAAGTTATTCCCACTAACCAAGCTGATTTTAGGAAGGGGAGAAGTACAGTTGACCATTTAGTTAAACTGACTACGCAGATTAAACATCAGTTTGCTCGTAGGAAAAATATACTGGCCACATTCTTTGATATAAAGAAAGCCTACGATCACGTGTGGCATGATAGATTACTATACAAACTAAAAAGTATTGGTCTTTCTGGAAATATATATGGTTATATTAAGAACTTTTTATCTGAAAGAAGCATGCAGACAAATGTTGGCAACAAGTATTCCACACTACGATTTCCTAAAATGGAAATCCCACAGCGGTCAGTTATTGCCCCCTTATTTATTCAATATTTTGCTCTATGATTTGCCACAGTCTGTATCGAATAAAGTTGTCCTAGTACATATGCAGATGACATAGTTATGTGGATGAAAGTTACTATGAAAAGGAAAACTCCCAAAAGACAGCTAACTATTTAAAAAAATTATATCAACTGGAACTCGATAAACTAAGTAACTACATGAAGGAGAATGGATTAATGCTATCACTGGAAAAAACAAATCTTCTACTTTTTAATAGTGGGCCAGATCCACCAGAATTACCCATTTTTCAAATAAATGGCGAGACTATAGCATACAAACAAATGGTGAAATTTCTCGGAGTATACATTACTTCAAAATTGTCATGGAATTATCATATACAATATTTATTAACAAAGGCTCGAAAAAGCTTTAACTTTTTAAAAGTTATACAGAAACAAAACTGGGGCCAAGATGCTAATGTACTGAAACAGCTTGCATTGTCACTGATACGTTCTAGACTCTCTTATGGGCAGGAAGCCTTTTTCAGTGCTCCAAAAAACTTTACTTAATAAGATGCAAAGTTTGGATTGCAAAGCTTTCAAACTGGCTCTTGGTGTGCCGTATCATGCATCATCTTTGGGAACATATAACGAAGTAGGAGTATTACCATTAGATGAACATCGACGGCTTGCTGTTGCAAAATATGTCCTACGAATTTCAACACGTGACAGCAACGTTGAGAACGAAGTCAGTTTGAGATCTGACATTAGCTTCCCCAAAAGGGCAAAATCATTTTTTCACTCACACTATTGGAACTTTCACTTCAGATCTGTTCAGTGAGTCAAAAGTTAACTTCAACGATATAAATCGACATAAACTTCCCGCATCTCCCAGCCCGCCATGGGAACTTAAAAGAGCATCATTTGATATAAGCCATACGTCAATGAAAAAAGTGACAATGAAAACCTGTTAGGCCAAATAGTAAAAGAGTATATTGAAAATTCGTATCCTTTCATCTTAAAATTTATACAGATGGGTCTCTTTTGGATACCAAAGAAGCAGGTGCTGCATTTACAATTCCTTCTTTGAAAATTGAAAAATCTTATTATCTTGGAAAAAAAAAAAACAGATATATTTTTACAGCAGAACTACTGCCATTCTAATGGCTTTGTATTTTCTACTTGACTTTTCAAATCCAATATTCCAAATCCTTTTTGTCGATTCAAAGGCGGTTTTATTCGCCCTAAGTAAAACAAACCCTATAGTAAGACAAGATCTGATTACAGATATTCATCACCTAATACATTTCTTGATTATTAGGGGTACAAGAATTAGTTTCTGTTGGGTTCCTTCTCATTGTGGGATTCAGTTTAATGAGAGAGTAGACAGAGCAGCAGAGCGAAAAATACTAGTGGGTTGGAGGTTATCAGTATCCCATTGTCTGTCCATGAGGGATACAGTCTTCTAGAAATGCATGCTGGAAACATTTTAGAAAAAAAAAAACAACAGAATTCGGGATGTTCTCTTGATACACGCATAAACCAGCTATTAAACTTTGACACACTTCATTCTTTTTATCAATGTAGTTTGCCGTTTTCTTGGATCATAATTTCGCTAATATATAAGATCAAACTAAATGCTTTTAAGACAAAGTTTTGCAAAAATATAACGTGCCTTTGTGGTGAAATGATAACTAATTCCCACATACTTTTCCACTGCAAGCAGTTAAAACCTCATCTACCACCTCTGCCTAATTGTTCTATGGATACAGTTGTAACCGATTTATCACTAATGTGTAAAATTGCTGTTTCATTGCATCAAAGTCCTATGTTTTCTGTTTTGTAAAATGGGAACTGGTGTTTTAGTAACGTCCTTGTTATGACGGTTATTCTTCGATGTTTTATAGTTAGTTATCCATTTTTTGCTGTTGCTGTTAATGTTATTCTTATAGATTAGATTCGTCTAATATCACATAATGTGTATAGACGTTAAACTGAAGACCTAACACACACACACACACACACACACACACACACACACACACACACACACACACACACACACACGTAACATTTGAATTTGAAGTGTCTTGAAATGTAGATTATTTCACATGCTAAGTGCCTGCATTTTTTTTTTTTTGTTTTTGTCACTGTCCTGAATATTGTTTTGTTTTTCACCTGAAGAAGACCCCCAGAGGTGGACATGCATTGTGTCTAGTCCTGTAATCTGTTTGTCCGTGTCCTTGGCGGTCACCAACCACCTCTCTTTCCAAATTTTGCTTGATTTTCCGCTCTCAGTCACTCCTTTTTGAAATTTAGAATAGTCATAATAACAATTAAAATAATACTAATTCTACTACTACTACTACTGCTACTGATACTACTACTACTACTACTACTACTACTACTGCTACAGCTACTTATACTACCACTACCACTAAAATATTAATGATACTGATAATCCTAATGAAAATAGTAATAATATGATAATATGATGATAATGAAAGCAGTAGCAGCAGCAGCAGCAGTAGTAGTAGTAGTAGTAGTAGTAGTGGTGGGGGTGGTGGTAACATAAGAATCACAGCATAATGAGAGAAGGGAGAGAGAGAGAGAGACAAGAGAAGGAGAGGGAGAGGGGACAGGAAGGATAAAGATGACAAGATCACTGGAAAAAAAATAGAAAGATAGAATCTAGAAAGTGCTTATTTTCATAATCATAATCATGAAATGATAGAAGTAATGATTTCAGAGAAAGGAAAGATGGTGAGTTGAATTGTAAGAAATATACTCATGCATAATGATAATATTAACAATAAAAGTAAATATAATAGTTTTAAATCATGACAGTAGAACAATAACTGTAATGATCATAATAGTAAAATATCAGTATTAATGAAAATGATAGTAGTAATCATGATAGTGATAATGATGATGGTGATAGTGATGTTGATGCCGATTAAAATTAGTAAGAGTTTTTTTTTTGGTTTGGTAACAACACTTATTTATTATCATTCAATCTGACTTAAACTGTTGAACTTAAATTTATGTCAAATATTAACACATTTCTTTTGTCTGTATTTACATCAAGTTTGCCAAACTTCACAACATTCATAAATCACAGCCTTTTGTAAATTGTCCCTAGACTGCCCCAGTAAAGGCGTGTCATCTACATATAAAAGCACCAGTAGCTAAATTTTACTAACCAATCAACTTTATTTCTTATTGCTTTTGGTTGGGATCTACGTATTTTGAGTTTGCTGTAGATGTGCAAAGTTCACGTGAAGTACACAGAGTATGTAATGATTCTAGAAGTTTCTTTCAACATCAAGAGTAGTGCCAAAAGTGTAAGAAGATTCTAGAAATTGTTTGTTCAATATTCCAACTTTAATTGTCTATGTAGTCTAATGATACTGTTCTGTATCCCTCTTAAAACTTTGATGCACTTTGATTGACTGCTCTGCATCATGAGAGTCTTGAATGAGTTAGAATAATTTATGTTCGTTGATCGACTGACCTGCCAAAATTTGTCGAACTTTCTGTCCGATGAGCTGTGAACCAGCTGGGCTTGAGAGTCTGAAAAAAAAATGCGACTGGAATGTGATTTGAGGGAGTGGTCGTAGAGCGTGGATAATTCATGTGTCTGTTGGAACAGCTGTGACGGTCATATGAAGATTAATATGCAATTCTTCGACCAGAAGTAAAGACTTTGAGTTTGTTACCAGCCAATCTGTCTGGATAGATTCAATGAGAGATTAGGAACCAGCCATTGTTGGTCACCTTAGTCAGTGCCCCACACTCTCCAACGGGTCAAAAACAGAGACAAAAAGAAAAGGCTGCAGTCGTTGTATTAACAATGTATGACATTTAAACGTTTCATCCTTCACTCTAGTAGCGACATAATGATAGGCATTCTTTCAACTATCATCATCTTTACGTCACTGAGATATAGTGGAAATAGAACGGAAGAAAGAGTTTCTCGTTGTTCAACACCCATGAAAATTAGATTATTTTTGCATTAGGAAAAACACATAAGACTATTTTTTGTCACACATATTAACAATGTTGGTTAGAACTACTGTAGCAGTTTAACCTTTGCCTCCAGATGTAATGCAGGGCCATTTTAAAATCAATGACTGCACAAAACAATTTTTGCTAATTCCTAAAATGAACATTACTTAATAACTTCAACACAAAAATACGATTTAAAGTAGAATGATATTATCTGAATCCTGCTTGATGTTTGGAAAATATTGTATTTAATCAAAAGAACTCTATCAATTTCCTGTTTATAATACTTGTAAACAATCTGCCAAAGCAAATGAACAAAATTATTCTTCTCTAATTTTTCCAGTCTGAGTGATCACACACACACACACACACACACACACACACACACACACACACACACACACACACACAGAGAGAGAGAGAGAGAGAGAGAGAGAGAGAGAGAGAGAGAGAGAGAGAGAGAGAGAGTTTTCAAACGTGTAGTAATCTCTAGCAAACGACCTAGATGCCCGAGAAGTCGCATCACCGTAGATGTGTCATCCCGGATACTAGGTGTAATGCTGTTTTCATATAAAGTTGTAACATAACCTCTCATACATTTCAGCCATATTTTTCATCGTCGTCTTTCGGATGTTAAAAACAGACGACGACAGTTCATTCGGAAGAAAAATATTTTGATTATAAAAAGTTCAGCTGTCACGAAGATGCATAAGGGTTATATTTCATGGTATTTTCTTTATATTTGATGATCTTATTTCATAGTATTTCAAAGTATAAATAGCTTTTGTTTTCATTTTTTCTGATGTGTAGAGTAACCGAAAAGCTGCAACTTGACTTGTTATTGGAAAGTCCTGTTTGATGTACTGAACAATATACTTTAATTCCAACAGCGGTTTTAGTCTATTGCTAGCTTCTCCATCTTGCTTTATTTTATTTGCTGATGGTACATGGATAGAGATGGAGTGAAAATGTACTTAAATTACATGGTAAGATGCTGTGACGTGAGTTGGGGGTGGGTCAGTGTGTCCTCTAGAGGAAGGACTTGGAATATTTTCTCATATACAGTTATGTTAAAATTTCACTTCCCCCCTCTCTCTTTTTAGTAAATGGAAGAAGCAACTTTCCAGTACCAGTCATCAAAAGAAATTTGTATGTTTCTCGGGATTGTTAAAGTACTCAATAGTGGATCAGGGACAGGTTTCCTCAGGCTCATACTCTTAAAAGTACTTGTAGCTCTGGGAGACAGAATTAGAGAGGAGTTCAAACATTCAATACTGACTGAACAACAAAGAACTGACACAAGTAACGTGCACTTTCACACATTAACTTCACTAGTTTATACAAGGGTGAAATATTCAAATTAATTTCACACAGTCTTTTCAGGCTGAGTTTTGGTTCTCACTGTTTTATCATTAAGGGAGGAAAAGTTCTGGGTGAGCTGAGTTGGAGTTCACTTGGAATATCAGAACTTATCTGATGTCAGAGAGGACAGTTTATCTCTCTCTTGTTGCTGGTGAATAATTCACTTCTATGGACCTGCTGCTCAATTGCTGGGCTGTGGTGTTTCTTCACTACCAGGCTTGCCCAGGGTAGGTATGGTCCCAGGTTCTTGGACAAACAGAACCTGGTCTGTAGTTAGGTAGCTGAGGGTCTGGCTTGTTGAGTTCACACACCTGCCCTCTGGCTTCCAGAGAATATGTGAGATGTCAGCTAATAAAAGATTAGGCTAACATGAATATATCTGCCATAACTATCAATCTCCAGTGTTGCTTAAATTTTGAGTGGAGTTTAAGAAAGGGTAGTAGACAGTAATATAATGCTAAACAAGTTAGTCAAATAACTTCAGTTTTTTTTATGAATTGAATTGCAGTAGTTCGGAACACACTTAGCCAAAGCACACATGTAGTGTAGACTTAAGAGTCGCACACTACAAAGCAGCCCAACAATCACCAGTATCCATGAATCAACTTCAACTTAACATTTTTCACCTAGTACAGGCATACTGTTTCTCCTATCAGAATTTTCATATAGTTATCATCTTAATGCTTTCACGATGGGTGCGGCAGAGCAAAGTCACTTTTCTGCAGCCAAGTGCACTGCACATGCAACAACCATTGGAGATGCGTGATTTTCAATTTAAAAAATTTTGTTTTACATCCCCTAATATAAAGTAACAATCAATTGCTATACATCAATAAGAAGGGTAAACGCGAGCTTTGCAATGAGTATAGACTTGAATATATTTTGGGTAAATTAGCAACGTTACAGTTACGGAAGCAACATAACTAAAACGTAGGAGAACAAAATCTTGCTTTACGTTTGCTTGATTAGCTTGACAACAGCAAATGAGGAAGAAATGGGCCTAAAATTTCGCTCTACTTTGAATAGACACAGAGAAAGCCTGAGGTATTTAACATGTGTAATCCAATTAAAAAAAAGAAAATAAATCATTGCACACTGTACACAGTTTTCACTGTTTTGGCTCCAGACGATACAACGTATAGAACTGTTAAATACACAGAGCAAATAAATCAAGCTCAGATTCTTTTCGATAAACTTGTACACCTTCACCCCCCCTCATCCTCTGAACCACCTTGCTGAACCAGACACATTGGCGAAACAGAAAATTCCACATGTGCCTTTTGCTGAAATTCCCAGAGCCAGATGGGTCTCTTTCTTTGGACTACTCTGGGGTCTCAAAGGTCATCGCTAGTGCATGTATACTTCCAGTGGTTAGAACCCCGTTTTAAATATCCAGGGCAGCTGCATCCCTGAGACTGTAGACAAGAGAGTTGTGCGGCCATGGAGGCACAGCACGTCCAGCAAGTACAGCAGCATTGCCATCACCCCGGAAAAGGTCGTTGTGAATGGGTCGACTGACTGAGTTACCATCACTATGGCATGGTGCGTCGTGAAAAGGTTAACATATGAAATTGCATATGGGCAAAAGTCAGATTGGACACAAAGTATGGTGGTCAGACTGTTAGCAAAGAATCTTATTCAGGCATTGTAATAGCTTTTACTACATGGTAGCAAACAAACTATCACAACAGAATACTCATTTATCATCTTGATAGATGTCACCAAGTATTGGCCTACAGTTATACTATTAAACCACATGGTATACATACAATCAGTGCATAGATTCAACATTGAGAAATACATTTTCAACTTACATTTCCGGGAGATCGCCCACTCCCTACTGTGGAATGGAACACATTTCTAATGCTCTAAACTACGCTTGTTTTGCAGCGCCTATATCAGCACATGCCAACTGACAATGCGCTGTTTAAGATAATTGCATCATTTGCTAGCTGCACGCACGACTGTCTGCTTGTAGGTGGTGAATATTCAGGGGTAGGGGTGGGGGGGAGAAGGCCGGGGCGGGGGGGGGGGGGTGGGGATGGGGCGTGTGTTTGTACAGTTTGTACAAGAGGTGAATGAGAGAGGGGATGGTGTGCTGGTTGACAATTCTGACTTGTTACAGATGTGGTTACCTAATTTTGAGAGCTCATGATGTCACCCAGGGAGTGTTGGGTACCCTTTTTTTATAAGTATGAAATCTCCATGTGAAATAATCTACGTTGCAAGGAAATTCAAACTCAAATGTTACACGTGTGTGTGTGTGTGTGTGTGTGTGTGTGTGTGTGTGTGTGTGTGTGTGTGTGCGTGCGTGTGTGCGTGCGTGTGTGTGTGTGTGTGTGTGTGTGCAAAAGTGGTATGTATCAACAACACAACTTTTTTTTTTTTTTTTTTTAAATGCAGCTGATTATTGGTGATAATTTGGTTGAAGAAGATGACAAAGATAAAGATGACAACAAAAATGAGGACTATGACAAAGATGCAGACGACAACAGATTTCCAGTAGTGTTATCCACTGTCCATTACTTGACCATTATCAACTCTTAAAGGGAATCATGCAGGGCACCACTTTTGCCAATACTTAATACTGACTGTGCCAAGACATGACTGGTCAATCTCTCCTCTTCACACCATACGAACAGGTGTCAGGGTGGGTGGCTGGTGCAGGTGCTCCTCGCTACCCACCCTGTTTACAAACAGGGCAGCTGTTGAACACGCGATACCTCACCAGGCACTAGACAATTCACGGAGCACCTGAGTGAGTGGCTGGATTCCCTCTGCCTCACCCAGGCTCAATCAGGGGTCGACCGGACCTCAGCTATTGGACATGCTCTTGGGGCACCTCTCTGTCTGCAAACAGGTCACAAGGTATTCAGGTGTGATGAAGATCTGCAGGGGGCACCCAAGTACAGGACTGGATCAGCAACTGATGGGAGGTGCCACTGGACTGTGGCTAAGGAAGGCCAAGTCGCAGGCACTGCTGGCTGTAGGGGTCCACCTCTGGTAGCTGGCCTCTCACACCACCAAAGGAACTCTGGCTCAGAGCCTCTAAATTAAGGCATCACTTGGAAAAATGGGGTGGTGTTCTGTGGACAAACAGTTACCAGACAAACACTGCCACTGAACTTTGTCCAAGAACTGGTAAGGCAGGACACTGAAACTGAGAATATCCACAGGATCTCAGGTGAGTCACACAGACTTGGAGGCCTACCCCTATTTGGTCAGCACTTACTAACAAACATCAGTCCATTAGCTCAATACTGGACTACTACCATCCCACTGACCACTCAACTTCACCTACTCCTCTGGCAGAGACACTACACACTGACTATACACCAGTCCTACACAAGCCTCTCCAGATTGTTACATACCAAACCAATGGCCACAACTCAACTGACTGCCAAATAGCTCACTTCCAACCAGCGTGCCCAGTGCACGTGCAAAGTGAGCACATCTCAAGCCACAAAAAAGAGAGAGAGAGAGAGAGAGAGAGAGAGAGAGAGAGAGAGAGAGAACCAGCCAGAGACCTGACCACAACTCTTCCTGCATGACATCAACTCCTCTTTCTTCAAACAGGCAGGCCATACCAACCTTCAGCCCATGTCAATCTGTGTGTCTCTGTTGTGAGTCATTAAGCCCACAGCACACGTAACGAAATACTCAAATGAATAGACTCCACAGTGGGACAGTTTCCCATAATGATGGAGCTGTACAGAGAGGAAAACTTACTTGCAGAGGAATGAAAAAGTTATTATACAGTTAATGGCGTCTTTTTCTTTTCAGATATTTCTTTTAATTCCGATACTCTGCAACTATCATAATCAACAAATAAACAGATTAAAACTGTTTATACACATAAACACATACAAAAGAAATATAACTCTAACCCACCACCCTCCTTTGATAAACAAGGGACACCATTTTCTGTTACAATACTTCAGTAATGAATATCTT
>JADBJO010033034.1:0-15032 GCA_016801955.1 Conus betulinus
TCATCATGATTCGCGTTGATGTAAAACGCTTTAGACTCAATCGAGGAAAGTGCCAAACCAGTGTTTTTTACTTTTTTTTCTTACCATATTACTATTTTTCCATGTCCTATGTAAAAAGGGTGACCTGAAACGGTGAAGATGTTAAAACAAAAAAAACGAAACAAACAAACAAATAAAAGCTTGTTGAGATACTTCATCTATTGTTGTTCCTCAGTGTTAACACTGTAGGCACCTAGAAACTGCATAGTTCTATTTAATGAAAAAGGGCACGGCTTTTGAAACTTCGAACTGCTACTGTTACCAATTTGATGTTTAGGCATGGAGAACCATATACTATACTATGACACAAAAAGAAAGAAACGCAACTGGGATCTAAACTTTAATTCTCTTCAATTTGGCAGCACCGTATAGAATAATTCAGTCAACCCCCTCCCCCCCCCCCAAAAAAAAAAAAAAAAAAAAAAAAAAAAAAAACGACAGCACAATAGTCCTGACATTTTTTTTTAATTCAGAGAGTGCCTCATCACTATATGCCTCAAAAAACGCAAACAACGAGAATGTATTAAAACAAACAACAAACAAAAACAAACAAAAAAGAAAAAAAAACCACGATGATCAATAGCACCAACTAAGCACTAAACGCCTACAATTGTCTTGATATGCTCCCTCCCTAACCCCCCCTCTCTCTCTCTCTCTCTCTCTCTCTCTCTCTCTCTCTCTCTCTCTCTCTCTCTCTCTCTCAAAAACAGTTTTGTCTGAACAGTAAATTGTGTTGCTTTCACTGATTTTGAGAAAGCTTTTGACACTATTAATAGAGCTATACTGTGGCCTATTTTGTTTTAAAATGGTATGCATGGAAAGATGTAAAATGTACTATGAGTATTTGTGACTGTGTAAAGGCAAACGTGCGATGCAGTGCTGCTTTAACAGATTACATTCCATTTTACGTCTGTGGAATTTATTGTTTTATTGTAATTTAGTCCCGTGCGGATTCATTCCAAGAACTGGCCCTCAGCACTTGTGTCTTAAGAGGTTATCTTTTTATATTTTCTACTTTTCACAAGAAAATGTAGCTTGTTTTGCTCTTTCATGATTTTCTTTGCTTCTTAGGTGGCACCTTTGGTTAGTTTTTTTGAAAACTCAACAAACATACTATGGTATTGCACACCAGCCTTTTTCTGGTATAGCATTCTTCTTAAAACCGAAAAGGCAGAGGAGAGTCAAATTACCATTTTCCGCGGTCACTGAGGAGAAACAATCAGGTTTCGAAATATCGGTATCTGACCAGGAGTTATATGTTAGTGAGCTTCCTCCGCATTGGAGATGGTCTCCCGCTTTGGAGACTATAAGCTTGCTGAAGGTTCATTTTTAGAAGCATTTATTATTCCCCATTCACCCACTCAAGTTCCCAAGGCTTCATCAGGAATCTGCATTATCGGAAAAAAACAAGAAAAAACACCATCAGAATTCCAAAAGTAAAGACAAAATCAGTTTGCATACTTGTATCTATGTCTATATCACACACACACACACACACCACACATATATATATATATATATATATATATATATATACACACACACACACATATATATATATATATATATATATATATTTATATATATGGTGTATCTAGGTAAAATGTTAAACACTAACTGTAGTATGTAAGATCCCTGCCATTTATTGGCAAGGAAGAGATCCACACAAATGGGGCATACGTATCTCATTGATAAAGAGATTGGGAAAAAGGTAAACAAAAAAAACAAACAAAAAAGCGGTAGTTTTTTTGTGTTTGTTTTTTTTATTTCATCGGTGTGATGTGCTAATAAAGATAGTGATCCAAAAAGGTGTACTGTAGGGTTGGGGGGTGGTGTGGGATCATGCACCACTCACGTTCTCTTCTGTTCTCTCTCTCTCTCTCTCTCTCTCTCTCTCACACACACACACACACACACACACACACACACACACGAACACCGTCATGCTTCCCGGTGTCCTGCCACACACGCACGCACCACCGCTAAAGCAAACTCTGCAAACGCGCGCAATCACTTCTTTCAGGGGCGCATCAAATAAATACACAACACCGAAAAAGTTTTTTTTCCCCTTCCCCTCCTCCTACGGAAGAGCAATTATAATTGGTACATACAATTCTCAAATTAACTTAATCACACCTCCTCTCCAATGGGGAGGCAACTCCTCTAAGG
This sequence comes from Conus betulinus, assembly GCA_016801955.1. Taxonomy (NCBI): domain Eukaryota; kingdom Metazoa; phylum Mollusca; class Gastropoda; order Neogastropoda; family Conidae; genus Conus; species Conus betulinus. The sequence goes on from JADBJO010033034.1 coordinate 2,209, forward strand.
AGGTAACACCAGATACTGTTTCCCCTTCAGTTGCAACGTTCATAAAACATGGGGGCTATGTCACTGTCCATCATCACCGTATTTATACCATATACCATTATCTTATAACCTCAACACAGGAGATCAATCAAATCACAATTCACGTCACTTGAGGTTATACAGTAGAGTCATAACATTATGGGGGAATACGCCAGAGTCATTCTTCATCCACATGGGGAAATGCGCCAGAGTCATTCTTCATCAACATGGATTATCGACTTCTGATACTGATGCCAAAACAGCCCTCTACGGCCCAAAGGGGCGCTGCCTGGCTGGAATCCTCCTCCGTGAGGAAGGGTACTGCGGGCGAGGTCCCCCACCTGTCCCAGGCTGGGGTCAGGTCCGGCACCTCCACCACCTTCAATCCTCCCACCCGTGGCCCGGCGCGAGACAGGCAACCTGTCAACACACTGGGAACCACGTGCAGTTCTACAATAACTAACGAGACTCACTTCAACATGAAGATGTAAACAGTAACCTTTTCTTATAAGTTTTTACTTTAAATATTACTTTTTCTTTCTTTTTTTCCCCATTCTTTTATAAAGAAATGTTACAGGTGTAACCACACTGGTTCTTATCCTTTTCTTTTCTTTTGAATACAAATGTTTTTTTCATTAATTTTTCCCCAAAGATTTCACTTCTCGCTAGTTAAACATTAATGACAAAAATACGTCAACGATGCATCAGCCTTGCATTGGTCTTCACTTGCCGTAATCAAACAGACCACGCGACTACCCCGGCTGGCGTAGAGCAAATGATTATAGAATTTTCTAACTAAGTTAAATAACGCGCACAGCGCTCCTAAGCAGTACTCACCCAGGCCACTACCAACAGAACGACGCCATACAGTCACGTGATCTCTTTTCTCTAGTACCCCAATACCTCTGACGTTCAATCTTAAGACTTGATATACACAAAACAACATGTGCACACGACACCCTTCACGCATCCTGTGCACATCACACACACACACACGCACGCACGTACACACGCACGCACGCGCGCGAGCGCGCGCGCGCACACACCACACACACACACACACACACACACACACACACATAGGTACACGTGCGCGCACTCACACACCAACACACTCTCTGCTTGTTTGCCTGTCTGTCTGTCTGTATGTATGTTTGTCTGTCTGTCTGTCTGTCTGTCTGTCTGTCTCTCTCTCTCTCTCTCTCTCTCTCTCTCTCTCTCTCTCTCTCTCTCTCTCTCTCTCGCGTGAATCTTCGATGGTGTACCGTTTGCTGGTGGGTGCATAAAGAATGCCCCAGCAAATGTGTATTGGAAAGAAAAAAATAAAAAGAAAAAAGAAAAGAGGAAAACCAATGTAGCATTTGTATTCCCAGCCAGATCAAATTAATTAGAACAAATCTGATTGCAATATTTCAAACAAAGGTGCATGGTACCTCTTGCTCCAGTGATGAAATAGATACACGCCTATAATTGCAAAGAAGTGCTGCTTACGACACCGAACTCATTAGCAGATATGACAGCTCAGAGCACACAACAAACAAAGGAAACGTGCCCTCTCAGAATGGCCCAAGCTCGCCTTTATACCGTGTACAAGACACATTTACACAGCAGCAACACCTGGCCGTAAGCAGCATTCACTTGGAGTTATGGGCATGTATCGATTTTATCAAGAGAGCAAGAGTCAACCTACTTGTTTGTTGTTCACGGTTAACTGTTCCTGCTTCATTTCATATGCAATGTTTCAATTAATCTGCCATTTGTTTTTCATGTGTTGTAACACAAACCAGCTTTCCGCCGTGCATTGCTGGTCTCACACTCAGCTCTTGCTGTTTGTCCGTGGTAAGACATCAGTACTATTGCCTGCTCTATGGTGGTAGCACACTTCAAATTAATGTCGAATGTTGGGTGTAGCTTAGTTCAGTTATGTGGCGCTTGCCGGCAAATAACTCAAAACAGGGTAGTGGGAAGATTAGCAACTTCCAGAAAATAACATTGTTATTCTGCATTTTACGATTAAAGAAAAAGAATTACAAATAAAAAGAAAAATGTGTTGGTGAAAAGGAGAAAAAGACATAAAGAAAGAAACAAACAAACAAAAGAAAAAAACAGGCAACGAATCAAAGAAACCGTATGTTGGAATAGAAATCGAACTCAGCGGTGTTCTTCATTTAATGCTGTAAGTGAAGACAACACACACACACACACAACACACACACACACACACACACGCACGCACGCACGCACGCACGCACACACACACACACACACACACACACACACACACACACACACACGCACGCACGCACACAAGCACGCACGCACGAACACACACACACACACACACACACACACACACACACACACACACGCACGCACGCACACAAGCACGCACGCACGAACACACACACACACACACACACACACACACACACACACACTCACACACACGCACGGACGCACGCACACACACACACACACACACACACACACACACACACACACACACACACACACGCACGCACGCACGCACGCACAAACACAGACACACACACACACACACACACACACACACACACACACACACACACACTTGGAAAAGGTAAACGAAAACGTGAACGCATGGTTGAAAATCAAATAAATCTTCAGACAGCATTCATCATGTCAGTAGAGTACCCTGATTCTTTATTTATTAACTCAAACGCAACCACAGTAATCAGTCAACTGAGCGAGTATAGGCGTGCGTGCGTGCGTGTGTGCGTGTGTGTGTGTGTGTGTGTGTGTGTGTGTGTGTGTGTGTGGTGAGTGTGTGTGTGTGTGTGTGTGCGTGCGTGCGTGCGTGCGTGCGTGCGTGCGTGCGTGTGTGTGTGTGTGTGTGTGTGTGTGTGTGTGTGTTTGCGTGCGTGCGTGCGTACGTTCGTGTGTGTGTGTGTGTGTGTGTGTGTGTGTGTGTGTGTGTGTGTGTCTGTGTCTGTGTAAGGTGTGTGTGTGTGTGAGAGAGAGAGAGAGAGAGAGAGAGAGAGAGAGAGAGAGAGAGAGAGAGAGAGACGGAAGCAGATCTCTTTCCATTTCTATGCAACCTCCACTGTACCCTCCACATTTTTTTTTTTTCAACGTTTCAATCGCCAATAGCTTCATATAATATAAACTAGACGTCAGTGTCCCCTTGATCTTTGAAACTGTGTCAGGTGACACTGAACGACGACAGCCACATCATGTTGAGGGCTGTTCTGTCAACACAATGCGTGCAGTCTTTTGTAATGCTGATAGTTCTCTGCATTCCTTGTCTGCTTGCCCTTATTGATCGTCCACTGCCCTGTTATCACAACTGTGAAATTCACAAAAGGCAATATGATTGCTTGTTTAAAAGAGAAACGAAATTTTCGATTTCGCGTCTACGATTATCAGCTTTTTTATTTCCAGGGACGAGAAAGTGCAAGAGATGTCACCTGAAGAGAACATTCCCGCAACAACTGGTGTGCTCCTTGTCAACACATTTTGACCTCACAAACCCCATGGGCTTTAATCATTATGTTTGCTAACCAGATCTGTTTACGAGAGAGAACGACATTGAATTCGAGGGTTGTGCAGAAACATGCGTATATGATGATTGGTTGCAAAGACTGGATTTCTCCTTTCGTTTCTTCCGACTACTTTAGAAATATGTATGGTACTTATGAGATAGCGATCAAAAACTCCAGTTTCCCTTTCTTCATCTATTTTAACGTCAGAAGAGACTTTGAGTCATTCGTAAACACAAGAAAGGTGCCGTTTTACGTGGGTGAATATCATTACTAACTTTTTTTTTCTGTTATCACTGGGAATTAAAATATTTTGACACGAGATAAATGCACAGGATTCAACAGTCGTGTAGTATGTGTGTGTGTACGTGCGTGCGTGCGTGCGTGCGTGCGTGCGTGCGTGTGTGTGTGTGTGTGTGTGTGCATGAGTGCGTGTGTGTGTGTGTGTGTGTGTGTGTGTGTGTGTGTGTGTGTGTGTGTGTGTGTTAATCTGACAGAAAATGGTTCAGTTAGTGTGTGTGTGTGTGTGTGTGTGTGTGTGTGTGTGTGTGTGTGTGTGTGTGTGAACTTTATGAACAACAATGGTTGCTGATAGGGGGATGCCTGCTTTAGCATGATTGTCAGCTGTCAGTCTGAAAATAGACAAGCAACATTACAATATTCAAACTCACCACACGAAAACCTGGTGAGGTCAAGGCTGAGGCGCGGGTCATCTGTCAGCTGGGATTTGGATTGTTTCCAAAGATGAAATAAACTCACATATCACAGGCACTCGACGCTGTTGCCAAATTAATGTGATGTTTCAACTGGTAAAATTACTCACTGCTGTTCTTATCCAGTTACGCTGTTGTGTCGGAACACAATGGGGAAGCGTCTGAGGAAGCAAAAAACAAAAAACAAAACAACGAAAAAACATATAAATAAATGAAGAAAAAGAAGAGAGAGATGTGAAGCAGAAAAAAAGGAAGATGACATATGATTATTATCATTATTATAATTATTATTATTATTATCACCATCATCATCATTAGCTAACGACTGTTCACAGTTTAGACGAAAATTGCTATATTACAAAATAAGAGAAAAAAAATACATTGGTACTGAGGATATCTGCATAATGACAGTGTGTTTGCATGCTTTCGAGTATTCGATTGGTGCTGTCCCCATTCAGGAAAAGCATGGTAAATGTCTGACACAGGAAAAAAAAAGACATTGTTAAAAGGTGTACTGAATATTGCTTTGAACTCTGCATCAAACAGAGCACAAAAATCCGAATGTGTTGACAGCACAGGATTCATCAAATAAGAATGACTTTCCAGTACTCATAGCTGCATGAACTCGTTGAAATGTGGGAACACTGCAAGCATCAACATCCCTGAGACCATCCCTGAGACACTCTCAAAACATGGTGGAGATGCAGTCATTGATATCCGGACTGCCATCAGCAACAAAATCCACCACACTGGGGGGTAACCCATGCCACAGACTCAGTCACTTATCGTTGACCCTTTTTAGGACAGAGAAACTCCAACACTGCAAGAACTACCACATTGTAAGCTTCATCAGCCATGCCAGTAGAATAATGCTCAAAATAATTCTGAACAAATTGAAACCGCAAACAGATATCATCGCCGTAGAACTGACTAGATTCCACAAAGGCGAATTATCATTAATTTTTAACCTATTTACCTTTAAAAAAATCCTCCAGTGGCAGACGTGTCATGTCCTCATAGATTTCAAAAAGGCATTCAATGGAATCTGGCGGTAGGTGGTATTGGCACAATGAAGACAGTTGTCGTCAGGCGGAAGTTTATCAACGCCATTCAACACGGTACTTCAAACTGACTAGTGCGCACCGTAAAGGGTGGTACTGGATAGATTAGTTCTATATTTCACCTGCGGGTTAGTCAGGGCTGCCTTAAATCTCCCTCACTGTTTAACATACGCCTGGAACGCATTATGACTGAGGCACATGAAGATCATGTGAAGACAGATTGGACGGAACATCAAAAGAATAATTATGGCTTGGAACTCAGTGCCAAGAAGACCCATTTGAATGCCAGCCACAACACTACTGTATTTAACCAGAAGCTAGAGTCTGTTCAACAGTTCACTTATCGAGAACGCATCCATTGCAGTGGTGGGTCTAAATCATCTCAATGGCGAAAAGGACAGCCGCAGCACTGCGCAAATCAAAATGTGTATGGAAGAAGAAAAATCTTCATCAAACATAAGATAAGGCTTTTTACGTACACTGGTATATATTGGATCTTATTGTACGTATCCAAGGCATGGTCTCTCACATTGGGTCTAGAGAGAAGAATCCAAGCCATGGAAATGCGATGTTACCACAAAATATTAAACATCAGATACACCAGTCACATCATTAATCAGCGAAAGGATTAAACCATCAGCAGCACATGGGATCGTGTGGAGATCTACTGGGATTAGGCAGGAAAAGGGCACTATGCTGGTATAGCCATGCAACAAAATCCGGTGCTCTTACAAAAAAGGATCCTGTTGAATAAGGGAAGTGAAAGGGAAAACAGAAAAAAAAAATGGACTGACAAATTTACTGAGTGGATCAGGAAAACATTTGCAACGACCAGGACATTCGCACACAACCAACAGAACTTGAGGAACTGGTGATTTGTTCTTCAGCATTGTGTCCCTATGACTTCCAGAGAGTTAAGGTGAAGAAGAGAAGAAGAAGAAGAAGAAGAAGAAGAAGAAGAAGAAGCAGAAAAAGAGAAGGAGGGGGGGGGGAGGAGGAGGAGGAGGAGGAGGAGGGGGGGGGGGGGGGGAGAGAGAAGAAGAAGAAGAAGGAGGAGGAGGAGGAGGAGGAGGAGGAAGACATATAGAACAATCAGAACAACCAGAACGACAACGACAACAACAACAACAACAAGAACCGAAACACGAAGGAAGAAGAGAAATGTTTTCATCGCGTCAATGCATTGTTGACTGACTGAAACAAAACAAAACAAAAACAAGAAAAAGAGAAAAAAAAAAAAAAAAGAAAGAAGACCTACAGTACGAACTTACCAACTGGGCGTTGAATGTGTTTATGTGTGTATGTAGACTTGCTATTGTTGCATTGTGTTGTTGTTGTTGTTGTATAGATTCATAAATGTCTGATGTAGAATGAGACAAAACAAAAGATCAAATAAGGGAACGACGCCCACACATAGAAGTAAACGGAACCCATGGTAGTTGAGATTTTACAGAATAGAAACATTACAATACCAATACTCTAGCCTTCGATGATAATTATGGTTTTTCGTCTCCTCCCCACTATCAATGCGTTTTTTTTTTTTTGTTTTTTTTTTTTTGTTGTTTTTTTGTTTTTGTTTTTGTTTTTTTTAACCTATGAACTTGTTACATGATCTTTTACATAATCAATACATAATCAGTATCTCATGTCAACATGATCTTACAGTATACATCACTTAAATGCAGACCACACACAAGGAATGTGTTAGATGGGCCACTGAATTCCGAAAAACAGCCATAAGGAAAAGTGTTAGCACCTGTTCAGTTTCACATGATTGAAGCCCTGACGCAGATCAGTACCGGTCCTGGAGGTGATACTGGCAACCTTTTCAAATCTAAAAGATCTTTTATTAATAAGGAACTGCTGCGTGACAAATGTGTCACGTTGACCGAGGTCCTTACTGACATCCACGGTTATGATGTAATCCTACAGCCTCACGTCTAACGTTTACATGCAAATGAGTCCTGGCAGTAAAAGATTAATAAACCAAACTTCTGCAAGATGGAATGTGATTTGATATGGCCTATTTCTGTTCATATTTAACCTGTTCTCTTTGCCCTGTATTTTGTGCCACTTCCACGTGGATGTTGCTTTCTGTGAAGATGGCAAGCTTATTTCGGCATTAAGGGATGGAAGGTAATAGAAAAAGGTCCAATGGCAGTTTGAATTCTGATTAGATTTTAAAACTCTTTTCTTTCTTTTTTTTATTTTCGTACATGTGGGAACAAATGGTATAACACATTTTTTTTAATGGTCACGTCCTCCAACAGGATAAGTCACCCACTTACTTAGGAGTCACATTTAACGCCAGGATGACTTGGAGACACCAGATCAACAAGTATACAGAAAGAGCCAGGCTACGTCTGGCATTGATGAAGAAGTTATCAGGAACTTCCAGGGGAGCCGACCACAACATCCAGAAGAAACTGTACCTTGGACGAGTGAAACCTGTCCTAGAATATGGTACAGCTGCCTGGGGGACAGCAGCCAAGACCGATCTGGACAAAGTTGCCATGATCCAGAACCAGGCGTCCAGGATCATCACTGGCACTCTCAAATCAACCCCGATCCAAGCCATGGAAACTCTGACAGGTCTTCAGAGAGCCTTGAAAGCAGGAAAGATGCCATAGTTCTCACCCAGGTTGCCAAATTCATCAGGATGAAGAATCACCCCATGAACAAAGAATGTCAGAGCCAACCAAGTGCAGACTGAAGCACAGCAGTTTTGCAAACAATGCTCGCAGACTCGAGAGGCAGGACCCTGAACTGCTACCGCAAGGGAACAAGCAGATCCCAACACACAGCTCTGTACCCACTTGGAGAAGGGACCAGTTTCTGGAAGTCAGAGAGACAATCCCAGGCATTCTCACAAAGGGCACACAGTCAGAACCAGAGAAGAAAGCACAAGCCCTAGATCATATGGAACAGGCATATCCCAAGGAGCTGTGGACATATGCATACACGGACAGCTCAGCAGATGAGGCTACCAGAAATGGAGGTGGAGGAGTATTCCTAACCTTGAAAGATGGAACACGCATCCAACATGTCATTCCCACTGAGGAGTTCTCCACGAAGTACAGAGCTGAGGCAGATGCACTGCAGACAGCAGCGGAGACACTGAGTGCGAATAGAGAGGACACACATCCCAAAGTCGTCATCTTGTCTGATGCACTGTCAGTACTGCAGGCTGTACACAACCCAAAGAACAAGGACCTCAATCCCCTTGTTTCTGCCCTTGCCAGACTGTGGCAGGCCACTGAAACTAACCATCATTCAGTGGATATCCTCACACTGCAACATAGCAGGCAATGAAGAGGCAGACCAACTGGCGAAGGAAGGAGGGCAGCAGCCACAAGAAGAACAGATAATCTCCTATGAAGAGGCCAAGACAATCATCAAGGAGAAGCAGAGGAAAAGATGGCTTCAGCTACATCCAGATTACAACAGGACATATGCCTACTACCTCTACCCAGACCAGACCCAGTAAACATTGTGAGGCTGAGGACGGGCCACTCCAGGCTACACCATCACATGTTCACAAGGTTCCGCATTGGGAGTCTGCAGAGTGCCCCTGCGGTACAGCCACAATGGCAGTGGAACACTCCCTACAGGACTGTCTGACACCCTAATCTGAGAGCAGAGACCTGGCCTGCTGACTAACCGATGAGGGAGAAAAACACTGCGGATCTCTGGTGGGCTTCTGCCGGACAGCAGCCTTCTTCAGTGCATCAGTGGTGCCTGTTTGAGCGAACGACTACGAAGAAGAAAGGTATATAACGCATTGTTTTTAAAGGTTCGTTGCCGTACTCCTTTCATTCAAAATGACGTGATAGGCTTCCTAGTAGGCAGGCTTTGTCACATCTTGCTCCCTGTTGCCAATCTCATAACAATGTACATTGTTGATTTAACAATTCGATTGATTGATTGATTGATGATCTTTTACCGTTCATTCTTATTTTGTTTGCTAAAAGGCCTGTATATATCAGACGTGCAGGTATGCTTAATGTTAATACGAGGTGTGGATATCCATATCGACAAAAAATGCAAAATAGATCTGAGCATCCCAATTCTTCCTGGAACTGTGATGATGCTCACCCTCCTCTATATGACTGCTAGTGATTACCACCCAATCAGACTAAGTGTATCAGGTCCTTCTGGTCAGGAAATAGTTCCAGATATACTGACAAAACATGTGAAGGATCGAACATTTCTTATAGAGGAGGGCGTCCTACATGTTACAAGACAATTTACAGGTTGGCGTTATACCGAACAATACCATGGAATCCGTCTCATTACACCATGCTTCAGGTGACATGTTTTCTTTAACGGTCTGATCTATGGTGACTTCAGTCTTTCCAGTGATCTGAAAAGTCTGTCTTCTTTCTGCTTCTTCTCTCTCTCTCTCTCTCTCTCTCTCTCTCTCTCTCTCTCTCTCTCTCTCTCTCTCTCCTGACCTTGCATTGCTCATGTTAACTACTATGAGGGAAGAAATCATCTTATCCATTCCTGTCTGCTGTTTGTTTCGTCTGCAGAAAATATGTCTGTCGAAAATGTTCTTTGTGACGTGTGTTAACGTGTTACAGTGTGTTAACTGTAATCAGTCAGCGGACAGCAGCGTGCCAACAGTAGTGGTGAATTGTTAACTGATTGCTGATCATTGTAAAACGTATTTATATTATCACATAATAGGGCTGCTCTGTCGCTGTAGGAGGATACAAGCACCGCATATGCCCTGGTGTATGATGAGCGACCATCAGCCTACAGCAGTCTACGTGCAGAGTTGTAGCTAGGAACCTCCAACAAAATCCTTTGCCTGTCCCTGTCACTACTTCTCCATCGCCTCGGGACCTTTTAAGTGGCTGGCAAAGGCTGCTTTAAAGTTTATCAGTGTACCTGCCTACCTGACTAGTGTAGGGGCTCGTTGAGGTGAAGGATACTTGCGCTGTCTCTCTTCTCCTCCCTTTCACCTTCTGGCGCTCATTGCAAACAGGCGCAGTAACGTCCACGTGTTGGACAGCTCCAGGAGATGCAGCTTTGTTGTTCAGAGTATCTGTCTCCTAGAGGGATGGAAGACCCAGGTTGATGGACTGGCCATCCTGCTGTTTGATCATACCTGGGGCTTTGGCTCATGAATGCCAGGGCATATCCACATGCCAGTGGGCCTGGACGTTGCATGTTAAAAGAACATCCTCCCTCCTGTCCCCTGTAGTTTGGCTTGGGACTGCAAGACACCCAGGGGACATTCGTCGCGATGTATAGGCACTTAAAGTGCAGAAGCTACTTTCTGGCATGAGAGGCTCACACACACTCTGCTTTCTTTTTCACGGTGCTGTTTCACAGCAGTGCAAGCCAGTGGTAAATGCTGAAGGCAAGAACTGACAAGGACACAGACACATCGCCAGCCTAGTAAGCGTCTCACACTACCAGAAACACTCAAATGAAATAGTAGTAAACGGTAGGCATGGTGCTAGTTTTGCAAATTATCTCATAAAACTCGTTATTTTATTGCTAGATGATGTACCTTTCACTCTTGAAGACTGTAGTTGGATTGCAGAGACAAGAGAATAATTCAATACACTTAGCTCATGAACTAAAAATTATAGGTCATTTGGATGAATAGAATTTTTTTAATATGAAAAAGGAGCATATTTGGAAGCAACAGAGAGACGGTTGCACGTTGGCTATGTTACGTGCATTCTTGAAATTTATAAATGCCTTGGCATAACTTTCTCTAGAGTTGCATTGTTCAGTCAATCAGTTGAAAACTGTATCTCTTTGGAGATCCTAGTAAAAGTTGTTCCGCACAATTGTTAGATGCTGACAAAGCGTGCGTTATTGAATTGCAGAGCTAACCACTCAGACTATTCCATATCTTTTGATCTCCCTTGGATCCTTGAATGGATCCTCAAGCATAGGCTCAAAGATTGTCCCCGACATTTTATACTGTTTGCATAACGTTGTCAGGTGTTTTTTTTTTTTTCAGCAACGTGTTTCCTCACCACACTTCCATTTTGTTTCATTTTACCACCCTCTGATGACTGCTTTGAGGATGGTGTTAGATTCTTTTATGAACCCTTGGTGGTGAGAACACCATAGATTTATGGACTGTAGTTGTCTCTATTTGACTCCAAGAGCACAGACTCAATCAGCCATGTCTTCCTGATGAGTCTGATCCAGCAGACGGAAGGCCTAAGAAGAGGCAATGCGAATAGATCTGCCTTCAAGATGGATTACGATGGTTCCCCCTGTGCAGTTAGTGAAGTATTGTTGTATCTATAACATGTCTTCTTGCTTTAATGTTCCCATTTTCTTGATCTTCGATCTCCACTCCCTATTTTAAGTCCAAGACTTTGCCAAGCCATTACTACAACGATGAAAGAATTGTTAGACTGCACTTGTTTTCCCCCCACTACCTAAACGCTCAGCATTAAACTGTTTGGTCAATCAGTGGGAGATTGCATCTCTTCGGAGATCCCAGTGAATGTTGATCTGTACAATTCTTAGCCACTGACAGTGCTTGTGTCATTGAACAATAGAGCTGGCCACTCAGAGTGTTCCATACCTTTTATAACGCTGAATGGTCTGCCACAATGGGAAAATTCGATACGTTAGAGCCACAACTGTCTATCTTGAAAAACGCCATTTTGAGAAATGGCCACTTGAAGATTTCACAGGACTTCAAAATTACACCTCTGCACGCAGAACTTCCAAACTTGGGAAAATCAAACACTAGATAGTGTTCTGAAGCTGTACAAATGGGGGCTAAAAAAAATGGAAATCACAGAATTACGCAATCTAAGAAGTAAACACTCTTGGTCTGAAAAGAAAGGCTTTCATGTTCCCAGAATTTTGAAGCACAACTAATCAACAAGATTTAGATAGTTGTGGCACACAACAGTAAGACCTTCACAGCTGAAATTATCAGGCCACAACTGATCAGCTACGGGATAGTGACTTGTGGCCTGGAACATTCCTATCGGCTTGCGGTAACAGTTTGGAATACAACTGTCTTCTGTGGCTCTAGCCACCTGTGGCATGGACAAACTGTCCCACTGTATGGTACATTTCAGACCACAGTCTGTGACTGCTACCTGTTCATTTGTGGCATGCAGAATCTGGTTGGATCCCCTGACGAGAGCCATGCTCGAAACAGATTTGTCGGTTTTAATCTCCTTTTTAAATCATATTTTTAAAACTATATATATATATATATATATATATATATATATATATATATATATATATATGTTGTGTGTGTGTGTGTGTGTGTGTGTGTGTGTGTGTGTGTGTGTGTAAACCCCATCCAGCAACTTTGAAAATACAAAAGTACCTGTAGAAATAGTAAACAACTGCCGGCACAAATGGAAATCTTGTTAGCGCACTCCACCTGAACAGACCCCAGCAAGAACCACAGACCACACGTGCAACGAATGAGATTGACCCACACATGCAGAAATGAAATCAGGTCCCGCACGCTATAAAAGACCGACAGCGTGCCCCAAAAGGATATATAA
>JADBJO010033035.1:0-15032 GCA_016801955.1 Conus betulinus
GTGTGCGTGTGTGGTGTGTGTGTGTGTGTGTGGTGTGGGTGTGCATGTTTGTGCGTGGTAGCGTTGTGTGTAGTGTGGGTGTGTGGGTGTGTGTGTGTGGTGTGTGCATGGGAATAGATATATATTATATATATATATATATAATATTAGTATATATATGTGGTTTTGATGTGTGTGTGTGTGTGTGTGTGTGTGTGGTGTCGGGCGTGTGTGTGTGTGTGTGTGTGTGGGTGTGGTGTGTGTGTGTGTGTGTGTGTGTCTACCCATCTATCGTAACTATCTGCATATATGTGGAAGCTGAGAGAGATGCAGCGAGATTGCCAGGAGGAGAGAGTGAGAGGAAGAGAGGAGATGAGAGAGAGGGAGCGAGGATGAGGATGGAGAGTGGAGGACGAGAGAGCAGTGAGAGAGAGAGAGTTGAGGAGAGAGACAGAGAGTGACAGAGGGAGAGGAGAGAGGAGAGAGTGATGAGAGACGAGAGAATGAGAGATGAGAACGAGGAGAAAGAGTACATCTGCTATCAAAACAATCCATGCCTTCACTGGTATTAGCATTTTATTCACCTGTGCGTTCGCCTATCCACATCAAACGGCTGTGTGACATCCACTATTGTGTTTTACATTCGTTCAAATATCTTAATGGCAGGCGGATTTTTTCCCCCTTGTATTTAAAACTATACTATTTGCTTGCATCCATGAGGTTTAAGCCATCGCTGTATTTGGTGTCATGGAGAATTCCACATTCTACTTCATCAGCGTCTTTGGGATAGCTGTTATCTTCAGCAAGATGTAATAGCCAAACAAAGCTGAGTTTGAAATCAAAGTATAAGTTACGGTTAGATATCTCGTTAGGTGTGTAAACAAGTCACATCAGCCTCACCGACCACCTACAGAGGTAAAACAGTGTTGCTTCCTTCAGACTATGAACAAAGTGGAAAGCGAGAAAAGGTAAGGTAAGGTAATGTTGCTTACAACCTAGCGACCGCAAAGGGCCATATCAGGATTGTCACCGCATTGAAGTCAACTCACAAGTCAATCATTCATACAAACTCTTTTATAATACATCTTCTATAAACCCACCCGAAATTTTGTAAAAATCTTTCCACTATAAAAGCTCAGATCCAATGAACAATGTTAATCTCTTTGAAAGAATTCAAAGATCGCATCAGGTGGAACATCTACCTGAACAAGGTTTTCATGGAGTCTGCTGTAAAATGTTTGTGTCTCATATCGTGCAAGTCCCAACACTCTAAAAGAATGTGTTTCATTGTGAGTGACACATGACATGGAATGCACCACGGGGCTTCTTCACTCTTTAAAAGGTATGAATGAGTAAGTCACGAACGGCCAGTGTGCAGCCGGCATAGAACCGTTCTTCTTTGCGACCACCAGACGTGGATGAGAGAGAATTCTTTTACGAGCGAGAAAACAAAAAAGAAGACATAGTTATACAGGACATAAAGAAAGACAGTGACAAAAGTATTCTTGCCGAAAATTTCTTGTCTTGTTTTGTGTCGTGCATTAAAGTGCGTTACTTCACACTTTTTTTGTGTGTGCTCTTCCGCTTTTTCGTCGTGTTCCGGTAACGCTGCAGTTTGTTCGGACGTGGGGCAAATCAGGGCAAACAACACAGCAGACATGGGGCAAAATTAGGGCAAACAACAGCGGACATGGGGCAAATCAGGGCAAACAACACAGCGGACGGACATGGAGCAAATTAGGACAAACAAACACAGCGGACATGGGGCAAATCAGGGCAAACACACAGCAGAACATCCTTGTGTTCATGCAAAACAGCGCTGACCTGAAAAAGGAGCACAGGCAGGGCACAAGGACGTGCTGCAAGAGGTCATCCACGTGAACAGAGGAAAAACCACAGCATGAAAAGTGCCAGGAAAAAACCATTCTACATGGCAGCAGACAGGAAATTATGGTCTCGAGCATCCATGACACCTGGAGCATGAAAGCCAAATCTGCTAGACGTACATAAAGACCTTCCGGAGTGAGAAATAAACCCACAGAAATCATGAGCAAAAGAGTGTTATGAGACAGGACATGCCATCCACTCCCGTTCATCCAAACAAATAATTCTGACTGAAGTCACTGAAAATAATATTACGTAAATAAATAAATATAGTAATGTATTAACAAAATAGATGATTTTGTATAGTACTTGAATGTCCGTTGATGGCATTTCCTGCACTTTTTTTTAATCTATGACTTAATGCTCTTTGTGCAAATTAATGGTTAGTGTCTACGTGACACACTTCTTGATTCATTCATTTTTTCTTTCAATTGTTTATATCCTGTCGTAGTCGGCACTATGGATTGCCATTGTTTTGTTTTGTCTTGTCTTGTTTTTAAACTAGCTATCGCATTATCTATAATGGCGTGCAACTTGCAAAGTGTAGCACAACATGCATTATATAAAAAAAAATACATCATCTCCAGGTCTTCAGACATGATCACGTCGAATCATTCATGGCAGTTTCTAATGAAATAGTCATAAAGTAGTAAGAATCTGAAATAGTGATTAAATCTACTCTCTGTTTGTCTGTCTGTCTGTCTGTCTGTCTGTCTGTCTCTCTCTGTCTGTCTCACACAAACAACACACACACACACACACACACACACACACACACACACACACACACAAGCACACGCACACACACACACACACACACACACACACACACACACACACACACACACACACACCGGACTGAGACACATTGTTTTGTTCTGTTGTAACAACAAAACGCCTGAAATGGTGGCACATAAAGTGCCAGAAAACTTCACATACTGATCATGGAGCACACCAACTTCCACACACGAATGAAATTTACAAAAAAAATGTCATTCACACACCACCGGCTGCAGTTCACTTTCACACAGAATATACTTAAACATATGTACAGACCTGCAACATCCAAACGACCTGAATCAAAGCATGCAAAATGCTCATGTGAAAAACTCAGAATCGAAAACTTCCTGTTCATGGCACTACCATTGCGACAAACACGGTTACAAACGCATGAAACATTGTCCAATGATGTAATTAACTAATTAATTAATTAATTAATTGACTGAAAATACTTATCAGAATGAAATAAACGTCCAAGCGGGCTCAGTTGGGAAGACTGGGACCACACAGTCGAGTTTCATCCACTTAATGGATGCGTTTCTGAGAGTGTTGCTCAAATTTCCTGACCAACACTGCAGGTGTCTGTATCTCTCGGGCCTGGTTGACGCCGGGATATATTATGAAAGGAAGCGTAGAGTAGAGTACAGCCCTGTCATGTAGTCTCAGACCGAAATGGAAAAATCCGTAGCATCATCTTAATCATCCTCATTCTCATCGATCAGCAAAAAAAAAAAGTCTCAAATTCTGTGGCCCTTCATGCCCTGCTCTCATGGTGACCTCAGTTTCGATGTCCTCTCCACGTCTGTGGCTTGGTTTGGTTCCGTCGGGGTCACCGGTATCGGCGAGTCCATGGGGGCTGTCGTTGGACGGACGTGGTGGCGCCCTCCGGAGGGGAGAGCTCACTCACGCCGGCTCCGCGACTAAGCAATTATTGTCGTCAGTAGGGGGCTTAGTAGGTGGTGTCCTGCGTATGTTAGATCAGAACAGGCGCCAATGAACACCATTTGTCTTGTAATTGTTTGGCCATGTCAACTGGCGGATTTACTTTAAAAATCTTGAAAAAAAAATGGTTTCAGTTTCTGCCTGCAGTCTTTAAAACTAATTGTACGTGGCTGTTGTAATATCCGTTTTTCTTAACACTTTTTAATCTACAAATACATATGACATATAATAAACGGTACGTTTGTAGATTACAACATAACAACACACACACACACACACACACACACACACACACACACACACACACACACACACACACACACACACACACGCACACACACTTTGAATTTACCATTACAGTAAAAGTTAAAACAACGCAGAATGAGGAAAAGAAAAAGCTTAAACTTACCATACTGCAATAGTAATGAATAAGTGAGTTAAAGGTTTAGATAAAACGAGTATTAACACGACATGAATGTTAATTTCCTCACGCTGTGTTTATGCTGTGAAAAGTCACGGCAGTTTTAATGTGCATTATCAACATACAATATATAATGATGCCAAACTTTATGTAATCAAGTTGAAAAGTGAATTATATAGCACTGATAGTGACTTTTGATTGAACTTAGAATCAGCAGACGATGCAATTGAATTTTTTCCTCTGATTAAATGATGTATGTAACTATACTGTGCTTACAGGGGAAAGAAATGAATGAAATCGAATGTGTTGCTTCCGTGGATATAAACTGTAATTAACAGATTCTTCAACAGCAAAAGCAACATCAAAAAAGTAACTAAATTCTTGTTTCAATTCTGATCAGGCCTCGTCTTTATTCTGACGATACTGTAAACCATCTGAAAAAACAAAACATTGGGCATAGCAAAGGAGTGTACGTAATTAAACGAGTCGCATCTATTGAAGACGGCGGCGAGGTGTGCTTTACTTCTACAGAAAAAAGTAACGTTCAACCAGTACCTTGCAAGACAATGTCCTATTGAAAACGAAGACAACATTGTTTCCAGAACGATAGAATAGGGTGGATCCATTATACCACTTAATATACTACTGAAGAAACGGTCATATAATGTGTATGCATATGTGTAAATATATACACATGTATTTACACATATACATATATAAAAAAAGTAACTAAAAGCTTTCTTTATATATATATATATATATATATATATATGTGTGGTGTGTGGTGTGTGTGTGTGTGTGTGTGTGTGTGTGTGTGTGTGTGTGTATAAGGAAAGAATTCGAGCCGTATTTTGTACATAACGAACTTTTGATCGCTCCATCAGATGTAATCTGGAAGCCATTAACACAGCTCTATAAACGTCGCTTTCTAGAGATGGAATTTTCCTTCATTTCGAGAATGGCTGATGTAAAAGCTATATCTATAGAGGATGAATGATGAAAATGCTTAACCTATCGCCCTTTTTCACTGTTGAGTTGTACTGGTATATTTTGGAGGTATGTGCTGAATGATGACATCTTTTGGGGTATCTTGCTGGAAACACCACACAGCTCAGTCTGGCTTTATTACAAATTATTCAACAGCTTGTCAATCTTGAGTGGTTATGATGACTCCTGTGAGTTTCTGAACTCTAAAATCACCACCCAAATAATCTTTTTTGACGTGTTAAGGCTCTCAGTAAAGTGTGGCTCCAAGGACCCACATATAACATGTCTTCAGCAACAGGTATCAGTCGATATAACTACTTGACTGGTTCTGTGAATATTTACGAGAATGCATACAGGCAGCTGATGAAAAGGACACAAGGCACTGGACCTAACTCTGTTACATGGTGTTCCCAAGGCTTTGTTCTGTCGGCCTGTTATACTCCTCATACGTATATATAAATGACATTGCAAAGGATTTTAATGTATCATAAAACTGTTTGCAGACGATACTAGTATATTTCTGGAATTAGAAAAAAAACAACAACTCATATTCCAACAGAAATACTAGTCTCTGATCCTGTCTAACTTTCTCACACCCTCTGTACAGACATTCTAGCTATCATGATGAGAGAAGAAAAAACAATAAAGAGAGTTAGAAATAATGATGAATGATGTCGACTATAAAATCAATCAATTCGCTATTTTACCGTGGTGCAAGTTTACATTCAAATGGACTGAATTCTTTGCTAAAATATCGCACTATAAAACTAGCAACTTAAGTGAGTTTTTAAACCATACCTGTACATGCTGTATAATTTGTTTTGTCCATAATTATGAACTATTTGTTGTCTCAGTTTTTACATATTTCTATCATCTTTCTACGCATCTGTACATGTATCTTCATTCTGCATGAGCTGTACACTCTTCTTTTTTCCTGTTTGTTATAGTCTTTGATGTTAATTTGTATTCATTGAAATAAAACAAAAAACAACAACAACAACAACAACAAAAACTTTGATCTTGAACAGATAACTAATGGGGTGATAAAATGGAAAAGTTAAATATAGCCAATCCAAAACAGAACACAATTTCTGATCGGTTGATTCCGCAAATATTCTCTGTTAAAGTTAAAAGACGTACGTCATGAAAAAGAATCACACAGAATACCTTGGTATCATTATTTAAATAACTGTTAATTGGATTCTCATATCAAGTCTATATATATATCTCTCTCTCTGTCTCCCTCTCTCCCTCTCTCTCCCACTGTGTGTGTGTGTGTGTGTGTGTTGTGTGTGTGTGTGTGTGTGTGTGTGTGTATGCGCGCGCGTGGTGTTTTGTGTGCATACTTGTATGTTTGTAAGCAAGCAAGCAATCAAGCAGGCAAGCGAGCAAGCAAGCATGGTGTGTGTGTGTGTGTGTGTGGTGTGTGTGTGTGTGTGTGTGTGTGTGTGTGTGTGTGTGTGTGTGTGTGTGTGTGTGTGTTTGCGTGGCCGCGCACATGTACGTGTGTGTGTGTGTGTGTGTGTGTGTCGTGTAGGCCTATATACAGAGGGATAGAGGACTGAAAGTGATATTTGGTAGGTGAAGTCTGTGGTGGGGTAGAGGGGACGGAGAAGAGTTTGTTGATTAGATACATACAAGGAGACGAGAGGAAGAGTTAGTGGAACGAACGTGAAAGAAGGTGGGAACTTGGGCAAAGCCATGTTCAAGGAGTATTCCTAAATACACTGGCATGCACGAAAAATGGAATTCGCCTTCAATTGCCGCCATCATGTTTAGCTATGCAGACAACCTCTGACAATCGATGCAGGACATTTTGAGCGCGGGGTTTTGTGTGCCCCCGAGACCAGACAGAGCACCGAACTTGCTATAGAGCTCTCTGTCTGGGCGACGCACCCCAAACGCCACACGCAGGATCTTGCTGTTTGTAATCTGATTGACTGACTGTCACGCACCACCTCCCCTCACTTTCTCTCTGTCTCGCTTGTGTGCGTGTGAGAGTCTGAACTATGTGTGGGCTGCTACAACCGTAACTAACAGAGTCCACTGCATAGGTTCAACGAAGCGATGAAAATCGATTCTAGATGTACATAAACAAATAGTTTTGTTCCCAAAATAGAACTTTGAAGTTTCTAAATGTTGCTAGTGAAAGGTTTGATATTTACATTTTGACTTCCTCTTTTTACATCATGTTGCTCTTTCCCACCCGCTCTCCAGCTCTCACCCTACACCACCCCTACCCCCTTGCAGATCCCTTCTTTATCAACCTTTTGTAAAGTCATTTTCATCATGTCTTAGGACTTGTTTACTCGCACTTGTGTTTTCTTTGCATTACTTTTAATCTTTGCTGTTTTCTTTTTTTTTTTTTTCTTTTTTTCTTTTCCTTCTGAAAAAGACTAACAGGTAGAGGGTCAAGACTTTTAGTGTTTGTTACGCTTATTTAGTGGCCCAGTGTTTCAACATTTATTTTTAGCTCTAACCTAACTTACCATAGGGGTCATATGTTAGTAGGATGAACAAAGCAGCCAACAGCCAGTGCTCATATGTTAGTAGGATGAACAAAGCAGCCAACAGCCAGTGGTCATATGTTAGTAGGATGAACAAAGCAGCCAACAGCCAGTGCTCATGTGTTAGTAGGATGAACAAAGAGCCAACAGCCAGTGCTCATAAGTTAGTAGGATGAACAAAGAGCCAACAGCCGTGCACATATGTTAGTAGGATGAACAAAGAGCCAACAGCCAGTGCTCATATGTTAGTAAGACAGGGGACAGACAGAGACACACATGACATCGGCTCAGAAGCGTAGAAGTCAGCGCTTAGTTTAAAAAAAAAGAATGAGTATGAGAGACTCGAAGAAGAGTGGTCTCTCCGCTGTTGGTCACCTAGCTTCCATACATGGTGACGTCACACTCCTTTGAACGTGTCGGTAAGCTTAGATCTTTTGACACAAGTAAGACATATCGAGAAAAGCGTTCTAGCTCTGCCCACTACTCTGAGAAACATTCAGTGTGTTTCTCTAGAATTGTAGAAAGCAAAGGAACAATCAGTGGACAATTAATAAAATCACTAAATCATCTAGTGGCACACTGGATAATATGAAATTCTGCTGAATTCGTGAAGTAAAAAAAAAAATACGTTGGTTGTCCATGTACACATGTAACATGGAACTAATAAGAGAAGAAGATGGAATGCACGGGAAAACAGACTGATAAGATGCAAATGGACATGAAAGCCATCTGGAAATATCCAGACCTTGGTCCAAACTGACAGAGCTGGAGGAGCCTGGTGAACTGTTCTTCAGTGAGGCACTCAGCTGACTGATGCTGAAGAAGAAAAATGTGAAAAAAAAGAGAGAGGAAGAAATGATTATTTGGTGATCTTAACAGAAAAAATGTCACTGTAGAATGGTATTGTGATTAGCTAGCAAAGAAACTGGTCAGTTCATGACATGCTGACCAGCTGGTGAACCTGTGTGGTCAGTTTATGATGACATGGTGATCAGCAGAGATTAGTGGTCGTGAATGATCCTGTTTTTTAATCAATTACCTGAAAAAATGGCCAGTTGATGATAACATCACTGGTTAGTTTTTTGTTGATGTGGTAACAGTTAGTAGAGCTAGGAGGTCAGTTTGTGTTAACATGGCGATCAGCTAGCTGAGCTAAGAGGCCTGTTTATGATACAGTGCTAGTAAATTAGCTGAGCAGATCCAAGTTGTAATCACTATAGTTGATTAGCTGAGCAGATCCAAGTTGTAATCAACTAGAGTTAATTAGCTAAGCAGATCCAAGTTGTAATAAAGTAGAGTTAATTAGGTAAGCAGATCCAAGTTGTAATCAACTACAGTTAACTAGCTGAGCAAATCCAAGTTGTAATCAACTATAGACAATCAGCTGAGCAGATCCAGGTTGTAATCAACTATACTTGATTAGCTAAGCAGATCCAAGTGTAATGTGTGATAGGATTATGATTATGATCTAGAGCAAAACGGTCAAGGTACTATAAAATGGTGGTCTGTTAGTAGGGCTAAGTGGGTCATACTCAGCCTGACAGATCTCTGGCAATCATGTCTGTAACTACCATGGAATGATACCTGGCAAGTCTGGTTGTGTGCAGGGGTTTTAACAATACAAATTTTGGACAGTGACATTGAGACAACTGTTTTTCACTGAAAATGTTGGCAACGGATTTCTACAATTTCCTCACCAAAATCAAACAGAAAATGCTGATACACGAAGACACACTCAGCAGTTGTACCAGCCTACAACATGAGTTCATGTTTTGACAGGTCATACTCAGAACACATTGCTATCGATGGCACCAAAGACGAGTATATTTACAAACCACCAGTATGAGCGGTAGATGTGAAATCACTCTTCAAGCTCCTACAAGAAAATCGTGAAAGTGCAAATACATGCCTGCAGTGCATCCTTCTCTGTCTCCATAACCTTTTGTGACAGAATAGCGAACTTATGTCTTGACTCGATCACGTATATGTGCTGGCACACACGTTCATTACTTCATCCAATATACAGCATATCAAACAAAATGACGCTTAAAGTGATGTGCTATAATCGTTGTCATACACAAATCGCAGAGGTTTCTTTCTCTGTTCCTGCTGTGTTCAAGTCTGAATCAAGTCTTGAAGTCATATCTTTATCTCCATCTAAGGGTGAGTAAATTCATTTCATTTTCATCGGTTCCAAACCTTTCAAAATAATTTTGCATCTGTTTTCATGTGATGATTGTAACATCAACATCAACAGCAAGCAAACCTAATCATCAACACTTTTATGCACGTGCACGCGCGCGCTCGCACACACACACACACACACACACACACACACGCACACACACACACACACACACACCACACACACACATGAACGCACAACAGATAAACAAGCACACAGATACAGACACACTCTTACAGACAGGCAGGCAGGCAGACTCTCTTTCTCTCTCTCTCTGTCTCTGTCTCTCTCTCTCTCTCTCTCTCTCTCTCTCTCTCTCTCTTCTAAGACCGGTAAAGACAGGTGGGTTAACATCCATACCTGCCCATCTTTTGGGGGCCGTTATCATTCACATATCACCTACAATGACTGACTGACAATGTTGTGTCTACTCTACATTATTGCATGAAAACGCCCTGGTGTATTCCTGATGAATCAGCTCACACAATCTATAGCAATAGATATCACAATTGTACACGCAAATAAACATTGATTTTTAAACACATCTCAACAGGAACAGCTGATAGAGGACCAGATGCTCAAACGGTCAGTAACGAATAATGTGTCCTGTATAATGAACATTCCTTTTCTCTGAAGTCATCCCAGTAAACAAAATGTTTTTTTTTATGTGCAGGTTATATACAGACCAAAGATTGGGGTGTCCTCATCCCCTATTCACCTTTGTCAAAGAGTTGTGTCACCATACAAATACCCCCCGATCATGTCATCCTTATCACTTTCCTTCATGTCAGCGTTGGAGACAGGAATCTCTTTGCATATGCTGGACACTGTGGTTCTATGTGTTGTAGACCCACTGGGAACAACATAATCTATCACCAAGCATTCCTTTTCCCTGCGAGTGCGATTGCTCATAACCAACACAAAGACAGCTTATATCTTTGTACGTCGGCAGGTCTCAAGTACGTATACAGCGATCTGGGTTCAGAGCTCGGTTTTCTTTCCATTCTGACAAGCGACAGCCAAGACAGGTGCCTTGTTCAGGGGCAAAGTGGAACTGTTCATCGTCGACATGGCCTACCATGGCTGAACAATTTCCTTGTGACTTGATTCCCCAGTGCTCGGAGTCTGAAGACGAAGCTCTTTGTTCCTACACCACTGAAAAATGTGGCCTAAATAAGGTATGGGTGGCGTGTGTCTGTCCCTATACCACTGAAAAATGTGGCCTAAATAAGATATGGGTGGCGTGTGTCTGTCCCTATACCACTGAAAAAATGTGGCCTAAATAAGGTATGGGTGGCGTGTGTCTGTCACTATACCACTGAAAAATGTGGCCTAAATAAGGTATGGGTGGCGTGTGTCTGTCCCTATACCACTGAAAAAAATGTGGCCTAAATAAGGTATGGGTGGCGTGTGTCTGTCACTATACCACTCAAAAATGTGGCCTAAATAAGGTATGGGTGGCGTGTGTCTGTCCCTATACCACTGAAAAATGTGGCCTAAATAAGGTATGGGTGGCGTGTGTCTGTCCTTAGCCACTGACAAACGTGGCTTATTTAATGTAAGGGTGGAGTTTGTCTGTCCCTAGACCACTGAAAATGTAGCATGGGTGGGGGTAGGTCTCTGACAAATGTAGCTTTAGTAAGGTACCGGAACGTGTGTATTCATTACAGATGGGAATTTCGTTTTTTTCCCCGACTCTTGAAGATACATGAACCTAACCCCAACCCTTTTCATAACCAAAGGCTTGCTTAACCCTAACCCTAACCTATTGCCATATCCTTATAAAATTGAACCCCACCCATTTTCTGCCTGTTTCATTTGACAAGAGGCCTGGGCTCAAAGCGTCGTGTTCTTTTACTCCAAAGGATCTTTTACAAACAGTTACTTTTTAATGGAGAGAGAGAGAGAGAGAGAGAGAGAGAGAGAGAGAGAGAGAGAGAGAGAGAGAGAGAGAGAGAGAGAGAGAGAAGCATGATGTTGTATCACCACATATTGTTATTGTTTGAAGAAGGTTTGCTATTATCCTTCTCAAATTACAAATGACTCAAGTTACGTAATGTGTTTGTCAGAGAAGCATTCAAACTCAGTAGCTGGAACCTAGTTCCTGAAAAGAAAGCATTACTTTTGAATGAATAATCCTAACTCTGCCCCGTTTACCCCTAAACAGGGACTCATTGGTTAGTTACATTCAGGTTTTAGATTGCCTCTGATGGCTTCTCCAGTGTGTTTTGATGGCTGTAGAACGTAGACTCAAAGAAACTCAATTAATTTCAGGTCAGCATCAATGACGTTTTTTTACTCATGCGGGTACACAGAAAAACTTCCTCACGATCTCTATCGTTCTCTTTTTTGAAAATCACTCATTTGTGTTCCAATTACTCATTTGTGTTCCCATTTGGATGCAAAGAAACAAAACAGCAACAAAAGAGACAGCATGTATACATTTAATCCCATGTGATTAATGCAATAATACAAGCAATGGCAGAGTGAAAGGCACAGGGTAGGCGAGAATGGAAAGGCGTTTTGTGGATACACATTGAACAACACAATCCAACGACAAGCACTAAAAGCGTGGACCTCAGTCATCACTTACAATTGCAGACGACTTAGCAAGTTTCAACTTCGGAACGTGATGACCGCTGATTTCATAAGTACACTCAGATGCTGTCACCCCCCACCTCCACTCTTTTCCAGTGCCAAGACCTCCCTCCCCCACCCGTCCCCCTCCCCCTTCCCACGACCATTCTGGACTAGTTCTTCTTCTGCTGCAACTGTGACAATTCCTGATCATCACTGCTGCATTCTCTGCCAGTCATACAATGACTATACATGTGCCTCGAATGGGAAAGTGTATCCCAGAGATCTATTCTTTTTGTTGGACAGTGTGGACCGTGTTCGACAGCTCCTTTAAAAACGGTTTCTTACATCTTTAACAACGGCACCAGCACTTTGACGTAATATTCTGAGGTCAAATGCAAAATGCTTTACCGTAATTGTATGAAGCAAAATTTAGAAAGAGAGGGGTTAATTACTTAAAGTGGATGAAGATGAAGTCTTTATAAAGAATGAGTGAGTATGTATGGTCATGTCATCTGCTTTTTCCATTTTCTTTAAATGTTACAGCAGGAGGCTGGAGGAAGATGTATATGTTTGGGGGACTACAGAAATACATGTGTGTGGACGCATGCTGCCAAAGCCTGTCGCAGACATGGCTCTTTTCTCGTCAGTTTGGAGACGTATCAGGAATCGGTGGCCACCAAGGACCTTTTCCGCTGTGCTTTGTCTGGTGCTTTAGGCTTCCAGCACGAGGCGGCTATATGGATTGGCTTGAGCGCCACTGAAATGACGACGACCAGAACAAATCTGAATTCGATGTAGTTGTTGTTTTGTTTGTTTTTTTTTTTTTTCATTTCTGTGTGTCGTTATGAAACAAACTGTAAACTTATTAAAACACAAATTATTGCACGATTGAAGTTATCAACAGAGCCTGATTCCACATGCTGGAGGCTATATTTTGTCTTTAGTCCGATTTTCTATTCCACTTCCTTCTCCCAACTCTGACCTCCACTTTTTTCTCTTCTCTTCACGAGCTCCCTGTCATCCCCATTCTGCTCATTCCATCACCTCCGGCCTGTCACTGTCCTTGTTAAAAATCCGCAAACGGGTATCTAACATGTTTCATTCAAAACTAGAAATAAAAACACGTTCTAGCAACTTTTCTTTTTCTTTTTTTGCAGAATGTCAAAAATATAATAGAAAGATGCCCCAGCATCTGCTTTGTCTGCTGACTGTTGTAGGAGTTTTGTGGATTATGAACTCTCCTCCTTCTACATTAATATGAAATGAAATTTTGCATTGCTATGTACTCTTATATGGTTTCTTTCTTGATCTACTCCTTTCTTTCTTTATTTCAGATTCCCCTTCATAATTACCACGCGTTTGAGTGTGCTTGTACATGTTAATGAATTTGTTACTGACATGGAGTAATATTGTATTTATCTTTCTAAAAAAAAAAACAAAACGGGAATCCGAAAATAAGGTACAAATGTATTTCGTTCAAACAAAAGGTAATAGAAAGACTTTTCCAAGGTCCTTTATCTACTGAATATTAAAGAAGATGTGTGGATTATGAGCTCTCTCCCCTTACCAGCTAAATCAACCCATCCCTGAGCATTAAATGTTGCGCGAATTTTGCATCGCCAATTAGTGTTATGTGACTTATTTCTGTATTTATCTATTTCTTTCTTTATTCATCTTATATTCCCTTTCATAATAACCACACATTATTTATTGTGAAACTACATGTAAATACATTGTTGAGACAGAGCAATGTCATATCTTTTATCTGTCTATCTATCTGTCTCTCTGCCTACCTATCTATCTAACCATCTACACTCATACACACGCACCACACGCATGCACACAAGCACGCACACAAACACACACCACACACACACGCACACAAACAAACACGCGCGCGCGCGCACACACACACACACACACACACACACACACACACACACACACACACACACACACACAAACGCACGCGCGCGCACGCACTGGCACACACACACACGCCACACACACACACACACACACACACACACACACACACACACACACACACACACACACACAACACACACAAACAGGGGAAAGAGAGTGGTCAGTTGCTAGCCAGGCACACCTTTCTGTCGGCTAATCCACCCCATTTCCTCACCTCATACACCACCCTCTTCCTTCGCACACAGCATGCAAAAAGCATGTTACAATAACACGAGAGAACATTTTCTGTCCACTTTCTTCGTCAGTTTACACCCAACACGTTTCAGGCGTTATTTCCACATGTAACGTGTCTTTGGTAAAACGTTCCAGCTATGTTTTTCTTTTTTGTTTTTTCTTTTCTTTCTTTCTTTCTTACTGTCGTTCTTTCTTTCTTTGTTTTATTTTTCTCTTTGTGTTTTCGCTCATTTATTTGCGCAAGTGAAGCTAAAACCATGCAAGCTGAAGCTTCCTCTAAAATCCGTCCTCGAGGAATACAAAGTGCTGTAAAGCAAGGTAACTACCATGATTGAGGATTCCAAGACAAAGTTGTGAAATCTGCCCGGCCAGAACTAGACTGGCAGAAAATGGAAAGTTCGGGAGGCAGTGAACTGGCAAAGGAAAACCTCAAGATCAGGGAAATAACAGGCCACACACAGACCAACAGACAGGGGCTGGGATCAATAGAAATGAAATGGTGGTTAACAAGCGAAAGGGAAAGCAAAGAGGCATGGTTATAGAGGAGTTGAAGAACAGAAGAGAACGCCCAAGAGAATCCAGAAGGCAGTCCAGCCACGCCATC
>JADBJO010033036.1:0-15030 GCA_016801955.1 Conus betulinus
TCATTATGACTATATACAACACATCACTGCAGTTGTTTCATACTATACAGAAGGATAGAAATTTACTGAATGCTTTAAATGGAAGACAATATAAGCTGAAAAAAAATGAGTCTCATATTCATAGACAGTATAATGAAAACAAAAGCAGACTGAACATCACTTTTTTGTGTGTGATGAAAACACATTATAAAAGGCAATGCAGGTTTGGTCTGTATAAATAATAATTAAAAAAAAAAAAAACAGAATGAATTCTTGGAAAGTGAAGAACCTGCCACCTGGCCAGAGAAACCAATATGCCCCACATGAAGACTGAAGGAATGCTTACACAGCAAGTTTAAGGGACCCATTGTGTGCCAGGTTTCATTTCTTGCATCATTTTCCAGGTGAGGGATGAGCATGTCTCAAAGATACATGAAGTGAAAAATATTCTGAACAGGGCGGGAGAGGGGGGAGAAGGAAGCAGGATTTGGGCAAGTTTTCCCTCATGACAGCATCATGAAAAGACACCAGTTTTGTGAGAGACATCCCAAAATGCCTTTGGGGCAGTTTGAATGGAAATGCCTTTTGAGAACATCTGGAAATGACAATTTGCTCAAAACGTTTTTGTGTAGATATGGCACAGTCTCGTAAATTTTACAAGCCTGTTTGTCTATTATTGGTTGTATGAAAATGGAGTTAGAAAAAAAAGTTATACCAGATTTACTGGAGGGTGAAATTTTGAGTTTGCTGAGATTTACCTAGATCTACCTGAGACATTGAAGTGCAGTTCCCATGGAATCCATTTTCTGTCTTGGAAGTGTTTGCCAGCAGGATGTTGTTTAATGTGGAAAGCACCAAGTCTGGAACTGAAATACATACATTATTTCGATTAATTTAGACAAGCATTGAGCTGATCCCATGACAGCATGTTGGCGACATCATTAAATAATGCCTTTCAACCCTACTGTGACCGAGACACAATCTCTATACAATTGTTGGTTTTCATCCACTCACATTCACAGACATGTAAAACGAAAACAATTTAAAGCAAATTAAATATAACTTTTGTGTGTGTGTGTGTGTGTGTGTGTGTGTGTGAGAGAGAGAAAGAGAGAGAGATGAAAATGCATTTTAAGAGGCAATTCAGATTTGCTCAGCCTAAAGAAGAAAAAAAAAAACCTGAAAGAAATCCTTTCAAAAGTGAAGAACCTGTCGCATGACCAGGAAAAAAAGAGACATACTTTTCTATGCTTTCTTGGGTACTTTTCTGCTCACTTTTCTGCGTTGTCCCATATAGCCCACTGGGGGCCTATGCCGGCCCCCAGACCCCCCCGCTCCTCTTCCATTTTCAAAATGTGGCAGGTCTGAGTATGTCTCTTTTTTCCTGGTCATGCGACAGGTTCTTCACTTTTGAAGGATTTCTTTCATGTTTTTTTTTCTTCTTTAGGCTGAGCAATTCTGAACTACCTCTTATAATGCATTTTCTCTCTCTCTCTTTCTCTCTCTCTCTCACACACACACACACACACACACAAAGTTATATTTAATTTGCTTTAAATTGTTTTCGTTTTACATGTCTGTGAATGTGAGTGGATGAAAACCAACAATTGTACAGAGATTGTGTCTCAGTAGGGTTGAAAGGCATTATTCAGTGATGTCGCCAACATGCTGTCATGAGATCAGCTCAATGCTTGTCTAAGTTAATCGAAATAATGTATGTATTTCAGGTCCAGACTTGGTGCTTTCCACATGAAACAACATCCTGCTGGCAAACACTTCCAAGACAGAAAATGGATTCCATGGGAACTGCACTTCAATGTCTCAGGTAGATCTAGGTAAATCTCAGCAAACTCAAAATTTCACCCTCCAGTAAATCTGGTATAACTTTTTTCTACTCCATTTTTCATACAACCAATAATAGACAAACAGGCTTGTAAAATTTACGAGACTGTGCCATATCTACACAAAAACGTTTTTGAGCAAATTGTCATTTCCAGATGTTCTCAAAAGGCATTTCCATTCAAACTGCCCCAAAGGCATTTTGGATGTCTCTCACAAAACTGGTGTCTTTTCATGATGCTGTCATGAGGGAAAACTTGCCCAAATCCTGCTTCCTTCTCCCCCCTCTCCCGCCCTGTTCAGAATATTTTTCACTTCATGTATCTTTGAGACCTGCTCATCCCTCACCTGGAAAATGATGCAAGAAATGAAACCTGGCACACAATGGGTCCCTTAAACTTGCTGTGTAAGCATTCCTTCAGTCTTCATGTGGGGCATATTGTGTTTCTCTGGCCAGGTGGCAGGTTCTTCACTTTCCAAGAATTTCATTCTGTTTTTGTTTTTTTTTAATTATTATTTATACAGACCAAACCTGCATTGCCTTTTATAATGTGTTTTTTCATCACACACAAAAAAGTGATGTTCAGTCTGCTTTTGTTTTCATTATACTTGTCTATGAATATGAGACTCATTTTTTCAGCTTATATTGTCTTCCATTTAAAGCATTTAGTAAATTTCTATCCTTCTGTATAGTATGAACAACTGCAGTGATGTGTTGTATATAGTCATAATGATTGTCGTAGCAGTGTATTTATCTGTTGGACAAAGAACGGGAAGAATGGAACCAGCTACTGATCTAGCTAGCGAGTTTCATCCACATAATGCCATAATGGACATATCTTTGAGAGTGTTGCTCAACTTTCCTGTCGCAAAAACTGCAGATGCCTGTATCTCGCAGGCCTTTGTCGACAAAATAACCAGATTCTGTGGCCCTTCATGCCTTAGTATGGGATTCCCCCTTAAAATCTCAAAAAAAAAGAAGGAAAAAAAAAAGAGTGTATCTTGATTTTTATCTGGTTTATGTTGTTTTTGTTTTTGCTACACACAATGGATGAAATCATTAATTGTATTGAGATTGTGTCTCAGTCACAGTAGGGCTGAAAGGCATTATTAAATGATGTCACAAAGATGCCGCTTCAGTGATGTGTCAGGTAAATCTCGGCGGACTACAGTGCCCTGTTCAGTAGATCTCTTCCCTCATATCTTCACCTGGAAATTGTGCAAGACCGTTAGGTAGCGACAGCTGTCAGCGATCTGACCACGCACCCAGCGGAAGTGCAAATTCTACTCATGTACTGAAGGTCGCTCATTCAAACACACCATGCACCCTACAGACACAAAACGTGCTGCGAAGTAAAGATGAATGTTTCTACTGTAATCTGTTATATTTGTTTTATTGCTGTGGAGGAGCGAATTAGGAAAACGCCGGTATGAAAATAAAGTTTGTGTTTTTCAAATGCACCCTGGCATACGATTCATGCTGAAGTCTGGAAACGTTTGTCAACGTGCAGTCGTGTAGGACATTTCCGATGCAACCCTACACTTTCCAAAATAGTATCATTGGAAAGCTTAATAATGCTCTTTTACCTTGAATACTGTGAGACGCAAATTTTAAATCAATCATTTGATGTTTTTTCAAGTTGAAACATTTACACCTGATTTACACCTACATTCGTTTTTTTAAACACCAACAGAACATTGGACTCAGAAAGCTCAGATTTTTCTTTCCAGTTGGTATGCAATGAGGCATGTACAAAACTCGGGGATTTGCCTTCACACTGAAAAGCGAGGCGGCCATTGGTCCACTGAGGAGGTCTCAAACTCCGAGCACGATGCGGTTTGTTCCCGAGGCTGACAGCTGACGCATAATATTGACAGAATTCTGGTTTTTCTGGTTGAGTTATTCCAGTAAAGTTAGTGATTATGCATTTTGAGTTCCATTCTTCATGTAAGAAACAAAAATAAGTAGTTCTATTTGGTAAAAAGTGTTTAATTTCGTTGCCAATCATATCAAACGATCCCAGTCAGCAGATTCGACCTTGACCGAGTCAGTGCTAAAGAGGTGTCTCTTGAGATGTATTCTATTTAACAGAATCTAGTTTCGTTTACCAACCCCAAAATTTACACAAGCTTTTTTTTTGTAATAGAACAAAAATTGATAGTTTTTGAGTTTCGCAAATATGATATGCGTTTTTTATATTTTGAAATAATATTTTTTTCTTGGTGAATGAAGTTTACGCCATGGGAAGTCACTCTAAAATTGTTTTATCAGGTAATCTGCTCAGAGATGGAGACCATAAATATGCATAATAGGTATATAACAAATTAAATGAAAAGAAGAACCATAAAAAAAGCAATCTGAAATTTTTTTTGAAGGAATAAGATGGAAATTTTCACTACTATAAATTATATCTACTTTCAGATATGCAGCCTACCTGTCTTACTCTGTCACTATGAAAAATGCCAATGAACAGTTGTGCAAGGTCTTTTTATCAATTGCTTGAAATTATGCTTTTCACTCAACACACTACATACACACACGGAGTCTCATTTACACACATACACACACCGTGCGCGCGCTCCGCACACACACACACACACACATGCATATATGAATTTTAATATTAGCATATTTTATGTACATGATTGTAATAGGAGACAAAGAAGAAAACAAAAGCAAAAAAACAAACACAAAAAATTGAAAAAAGAAAGAAAGCAGGAAAAAGAAGGAAAAGAAAAACAAGCTTTAAGCTTGCAATGTTTATGTGTGCCACTGTGTGTGTGTGCACTATGCGTGCATGTGGACATTTCATTGTGGACTGTGGACTTGTGACTTGCATTTTAGATCTGTGTTTGAGTACACACAAAGAAGCTGTCAGAGTGTGCTTGTGTGTGTGCGTGCGTGTGTGTGTGTGTGAACAAACAAGTTTTCATACAGATCAGCTTTATGTGAGCACACTTATTTTTTCATGAATTGTGCATGATAACTTAATTATTTTTTTATTCATGTTCGTTATTTCAGAAGATGAGATATTTGCTGATAATTGTGTATTTTTGCAAAGTCTTTCAATAGCAAACTGCTGTTAGGAAAATCATAACTCTGAAACATTCAAAAGAAGGGATGTGTGATTGTGTGTTTGGACATTACTCTTTCTGTTGCAACACAGAGTTGACGACAGATTCTGTTGCCCTTCATGCCCTGCTCTTATTATGGGATTCCCCTCAAAATTCAGAATGGGGGTGGGGTGGGGGGACCAGTAATGCTCAGATTTGTATCTGGTTTATGTTGTTTTTGTTTGATTTTCGTTCAGGTCTTTTCTTCACACAGTCAATGAAAGTCAGTAATTGTATTGAGATTGTCTCTCGGTCACAGTAGGCCTGAAAGGCTTTATTAACTGATGTCACGAAGATGCTGTTGTGGGGTCAGCTCAATGCCCTATGAAAATTAATCGGAGTAATGTATTTGTTTTGTTCCAGACTTGGTGCCTTCCATGATGAGCAGTTACATCCTGAGGCAGGCAGACACTTCAAGACAGAAAATGGACTCCTTGGAAACTGCACTTCAATGATGTCTTGGTAAATCTCGACGACTAAAACACATGTTTTTCTGGTATAACTTTTTTCTAACTCCATATTTCATACAACCAATAATAGACAAACTGGCTTTTGAATGAGACTATGCCACAGCAACACAAAAATGTGTTGAGAGAATTGCCTTGTTTCCAGATGTCCTCAAAAGATGTTTTTCAAATTGTCCTAAGGCATTTTCAGATGCATCTCTTACAAACTGCGTCTTTTATTACTCTGTCATATGCAAGACCTTGCCCCAAATCCTACTTCCTCCCCCACCTGCTCTCCCCCCACCGTATTCAGTGCTTTTTTTCTTTTGAGACATTTCCCTCCTGGAAAATTGTGCCAGAAGTGAAACTTGGCATACGATGGGCCCTTAAACTTGTTATATGAGCATTCATTCGCTATTCGTTTGGGGTATATGATAGATGGATATCTTCATAAAATAGACTGGTTCCGACATGAATGTTGATTGTTGTTAGGGAGTCACCGGCATGTCCTGCACTTTAGTGGCATTTGCAAGCAATGGAAGTTTGCACAGTGAATGCCAAGATGATCTTTTTTGGCACACTAAATTACAGGAACCTGTTCTAATGGCTATTTTCACTATGCTATAGCTTTTTTAGTAACAGAAAGATTTGTTTCTGTATTTTCTTGATTAGGAAAAGTTCCTATTCTAGAAAGGCATGAGCTTGCTATCCAAGTTCAACATAATGACGTAATGATAACCTCAAAGATCATTCCATTGGTAATCTTTCACCAAATTAATGAATAAGCGAAAATCAAAAAAGAAAAATAAGGTTTTGAGTTTAGTGCGCAATACAGATAAGGAAATGACAGAGGGGTATTAACTTTCTTTGAAAATGAATCAGTTGATTTCAACAGCATGGAGACAGTGACATTGCAGTTTGAATGTGAAAAGTGTACAGTCTGAAGTTGCAACTGTGCCTGTGTATATGTGTCATGTGGCCTTTGCAACTACTTTGTCTTATGGTGCAACATTAAAAAAGTGTGTATATGTCTTTTGCAACTACTTGTCTTATGGTGTAACATTAACAAAGTGTGTATGTGTCGTCATGTGGCCTTTGGAACTACTTTGTCTTATGGTGCAACTTAAAAAAGAAAAGTCTGTGTTTTCGAAATTGTGAAGTTCCTTTTTGCATGAATTGATATTTGTGTGTGCCATCCACCATCCCCGACCACCAACCCTACTGGGGTATTTTGCTTATATACCTCAATTGCTGTGAACTGAACTCACTCCCAACTTGTAACTCGGCTCACCAGGTCATGTCTTGCATGCATTTTGTGAACAGAACAGAACAGGACAGGATGCAAGGCAAGAGGACTGAGAAATGATGTTTGTGTGTGCCATCCACCATCCCCGACCACCAACCCTACTGGCTCTTTTGCTTATATACCTCAATTGCTGTGAACTGAACTCACATCCAGCTTGTAACTCAGCTCACCAGGTCATGTCTTGCATGCATTTTGTGAAGAGACCAGGACAGGATGGAGTGTGTTCAGGTCACAGCAGTAAACAATGTAACCAGGAGAGTTGGGAATAGTGGGTGGCTTGCACATGAATCATATTCTGACAAGTCAAAAAATCAGACAACAAATCTTTCTGCAGTTTCATGTTTGTAGTTCATTTTAGCATGAATGACTTCCACATCCACAACTATAGTTGACACAGAGCATCCATCAACATGGTGAAAACCATTATTGCTTTGGCACAGCAGAGACAGCAGTATAACTCTTTCTAAAAGCCATGGTCAATAACACAGACATTTTACCAGACATACCATAAAAAAACAACTGACCTGAACCAAGGTGGAGGAAAAACGGTCACCATGACATCAATGAACATACTTGAGAGTCAAGATATCTTTGCAATACCAATACACGCTTTCCAGAAGCTTCTGCTCATTACCAATTTCCACATGGCCACCATTCATCCGACCACTGACCAATCCTCAATCATTATCAGCAACAGTATGACCAGGGCCTTCCCACTGCCAGACTAGCACAGCAAGATTTTTTTCTGCCCCCCAAATATCAGTCATAATGTTGGGTTGACAGAGCCATTGCTCTTATTTTGCACTTGGACCAAATCTGGAATCGTGTTTCCTTTAGTACAGGAATATAACTCCTGCCTACGCCTGCACCACAGTAATGTATGTGTAATTAAAACTGAACTTGACCACAGTCAACATCTCAAGGAATAAACATGCAAACAGCTTCAAAGAACCAGACCTCACAATCCTGTGACTTGAATATTGCACTGTGTGACTTTCAACATCACAACAGACTGAAAGACAGGTTGTTCTCCCCTAGGACAGTGTGTCACCACAGTACGACACATTTTCCTTTCTTGGCCCAATGAAGTGCAATTCTTTGGTCAGAAACCATTCCCCTGCTGCCATGGGACTGTTGACATGCCTGAATGACATACTTCCCCACAGAACCTTGGCTGACTGTCTCAGCCAGAATGGTGGTGGTAGGTCAAGAGGGGAGAAAACCAGCATCTTGCCTTTCACCATTACAGTTAGCTGGCAAGTGCAGAAGGCATTACTACTTCCTGCTGATGTGTCTGCCTCTCCTTCACAGCTGGCTGGCTGTACACACAGCTGACAACCAGATGGTTCGCTGTGAGCTGTCTGCCACACACTGCAGGCTGTCTGCCACACACACTGATAACCGGGCTGTGTCTGCCACACACAACTGACAACCAGATGGTTCGCTGCGAGCTGTCTGCCACACACAGCTGACAACCAGATGGTTCGCTGCGGGCTGTCTGCCACACACAGCTGACAACCAGATGGTTGCTGTGAGCTGTCTGCCACACACAGGCAGATGGTTCGCTGCGGGCTGTCTGCCACACACAGCTGACAACCAGATGGTTTGCTGCGGGCTTAGGCCATGTGCACAAAGCAGGCCGACCTCTCTGAACAGCAAACAAAAAAACTAGCACACAGGGTTATCTGAGAGGGCAGCCCAGACGACTGAACACCTCTCTCATGAGGCACGGTGACTTTTTTGCAAAGCTGCAGATTTCAGTGCTACTAATTCAGCCAATTCTCAAGGGGGGAAGGGGATAATAGTAAGGGGGGATAATTCATCCATTTGCCACAGCGGCCTACAGACAGCAGTAATAGCAGAGTCATGGAACTAGCATGAGTCAGAGTATCCTTCCTCAGGCAGCTTTGCCAAAAAGTTAGCATCCTTAAAAGCTGCACAATGTACTTCATAAAAGTTGCATTAATTCAGCTAAGCCATGGAGCCACAGCACATAAACCAACAACAACAGAGGAAGAGAATGGACCAAGCCATGCAGTGATGAAGAGAACACCGCTGAGACAGGCAGCCCTGACCATGGCCACTATTCATGGAGTAGTCTAGCCAGCCAGGGACACCATGTCAAGTGCAAATTAAAAACTATGATTAAAATTCAAACCTTTAAAGAGAAGGTAGGTCAAAGTGAAAAAAAAGCCTTTTCTAGAATACTGAATACCTGATCTCAACAGTGTATTATCATAGTCCCACGTCTAAATTTGATTACATCAAAAATATTGATCATAAATTATACAAATATTGATCTCATCTAAAAGAAAAATTTGAAGTTACATTAGTTGGAACATCTCAGAACAAGGTCTCCATACAGTTCCATGTAAATGCTCATGCCAAATGTCATATGAACCTCAGCAATCATCATCTTTGCAGGAAGTTTGTCACTGTGGTTTAAATGTGATGTATGATGTTTTATCTTTGTTGTACGTTCTTTACTATAGTTAAATGATATACTATGTTTTATATCTTATGTCTGAATTAAATGTTTTAACCATTTTACTGTCCACTTCTCACTGACTTTGCTTTCTGCTACACTGCAGATGAAATATTCCCATTTTAAAAAATCAGTTTCATAATATATGAACAATGAAATGTTGAATCATGAATCACATGGAATGGCATGCACCATGGCGCTTCAAAGGTGAGGTGTGTCAGCATATGGACTGCTATGAAAGCGTCTGCCCTTGATGAGGTATTGGTAAAAGGAGTCCATGCCAGCCCTCAGAACACTCCTTTTGTGTTCACCCATTCCCCTGTCTGGATGTTGATCACATGGCCTGAAAAACAGTGAGAAAGACTGTGATGAGCACAACAATGTTGGCAACTTCAACAGCACAAACATTCTTCCACACCATCATCAAGTTCACTTGTGAAATAGTTTAACCATCTTGCATTTGCATTTTTCAGCCCAAAAACTGCTCCTAGTATTTATATTTTTTGAGAAATCAATGGAATGCGGTCAGTTCACAACCCTAGTCTTGTGAATGAATTGTTTCCCACACCCCATACTACTGCTAAGATTTCATTGGACACGTCTCAGGAATGCCCATTTCTTTTGGCCGGCCTTGACTTAAAACAAGGTCGCAGTGTGTGAGGGAAACTAACGCAGCATGTGCGGCCAGTTGTTGGCCCGTAACGAACACCAGGGGAGACAAACACAGCGGGCGGATACAGGCGAAACATATGCAAGAGGGTTAATTAAGGCTCTTTTCCTGAAAAAGGAAACAAACTGAACATTTTCTTTCTCAACACATGCATATGTGCATCCTCTAAAACCCATACACATGGAGACAGCATGAATATAAATAATGTGAATAAAGTGGCTGGTTACTGACAGATAAATTTCGAGACGTCCTATTTTTTCCAAAAACATGTCTCTTAGCATTTGTAGATATGCCAATACATCTAGTTTCAGGTCTTCGCAAACTTCAACATGAGTGCATTGTGTGGTCTGAAGTCTTGCCTGTAAAAACTGAGACAACTGGGCCATATAAAGATACACAACATCTATTTTAAAGCCTGGCTTCATCTTACAGACTATTTTCTTCAAGCAGTAATCTGCCTGAATCTACATCAACTTGCCTGAATTCAGGCTTCAGACATATCCACAGGCACCCTTGTTTCAAATGTGACCAACACTTTGGTGTCCATGCCTTTGCATCTCCTGAAATACATAATGTAACTCTCTTCTTGCCAGCCTTCCTGAACAACTTCTCCACAGACTTGCAAACAGTGCTGTTCAACCAGTCTTTAGATCCTCCAAGTCTGAACATGCAACACCACTTCTGCAATCACTGACTGGTGGCCTATCTGTCACAGTATCCACTACACATTTTCCACACTCTCCTGTCTGTCATCTCAGGTTCAACATCAGACCATCTGTCTGAATGACATCCCATCTACACACTTTGTTCAACATCAGACCATCTGTCTGAATTACATCCCATTCCATCTACACATTTTCTCAAACATCAGACCATCTGTCTGAATTACATCCCATCTACACACTTTCTTCAACATCAGACCATCTGTCTGAATGACATCCCATCTACACCTTTGTTCAACATCAGACCAATCTGTCTGAATTACATACCATCTACACACTTTCTTTCAACTCAGACATCTGTCTGAATGACATCCCATCTAACACACTTTGTTCACATCAGACCCATCTGTCTGAATGACATCCCATCTACACACTTTGTTCACCATCAGACCATCTGTCTGAATGACATCCCATCTACACACTTTGTTCAACATCAGACCATCTGTCTGAATGACATCCCATCTACACACTTTCTTCAACATCAGACCATCTGTCTGATGGACATCCCATCTACCACTTTGTTCACATCATACCATCTGTCTGAATGAGCACTCCCATCTACCACTTTCTTCAACATCAGACCATCTGTCTGAATTACATTCCATCTACAACACTTTCACATTAGTTCCCCTTTTCCTGGCTGACACTCGTCTCCCCGCAACTGCCCACACTGAAAATAAACAAAGAGCACTGCCCCACACAAAGATCAACTGAACTGCCCACAAAAATAAACAAAGAGCAAACTGCCCACACTGAAAAATAAACAAAGAGCAAAAAGTACTTCTTTTGTAAAACCTCAGCTACATGGAAAAAATTACTTCAGTCACTTGGAAAATCACATTCTCTCAACCACATCCAAGACGGACTTATAAACACATGTTTTGTTCCAAATAAACAGTACATATGATATCTGCATGCATGAGAAGAATATGAGCAGGGCTAGACAGTAATCTTGCTTTCCTCTTGGCCAATCAGTGAACAAAAATAAT
Source organism: Conus betulinus (assembly GCA_016801955.1). Classification (NCBI taxonomy): domain Eukaryota; kingdom Metazoa; phylum Mollusca; class Gastropoda; order Neogastropoda; family Conidae; genus Conus; species Conus betulinus. Next base: position 11,551 of record JADBJO010033036.1, read on the forward strand.
TTGACCACCAGCAGGTTTTGCACTTACCCCTGACTTAACCACACACACATACACACACACAACACACACACACACTGCATCAGTATGCCATATACCCTATTAGTTTTTTCTTTCCCATTTCCTTTTGTTCTTTTCTCATTTCTGTTTCCTCCTTTGCTTTTTTCTGTCTCGTCATCCCAGGCTCTTCAGTGACATAACCTCCAATGCAACCTTTGCAACTCCCCAATACCACAGCTACACCCAGCTCTCTCCTGCCACAGCTCCCCACTGCAGTCTGCTGGTACACACCCCAACATCAGTCATGAGCTGACACATAACTGGAGACACTGCGTGGAGTTCATGGTTCATGTTTTTTGCTTTATTTCATTTTGGTTCACAACTGTAGATTTTAATTACGATTTTCACTCTGCTTGTGCAGTCCAGGTATAAAAAACAACGAGTGATCAGTTTTGAACAACACAGAAACAGACCATTTTTTTTTCACCCTGAACTGGCATCAACAATAAGAGGCCACTTATAAACAGCACATGACAGAGTCTGCTTAAAGCTTTTTTTTTTTTTTTTTTTTTTTTTGTTAAATACGAATGTGATGCAATTTGGATTTGCAGTTTTTTTGCTCTTTCACACCATTTTCATAAGTAGTGACAATGAGGTGACTGCAGGTGGAGATCTAAACAATCTTAAAACAAAAAAAAAGTAGTACAGTATCTGCCAAACATGTACAGCCACAAGACAAAACCGACACGTTTTGACCTCTTAGGTCTTCTTCAGGCAAGACAGACAACATTCAGGACAACAAAAATGAAGAATGAGCAATCACTTATCTCACTGATTCCGGCACAAGATGGCATTGATTGAATTCAGCACAAGATGGCACTGATTGAATTCAGCACAAGATGGGCATGTTGATTGAATTTCAGCACAAGATGGGCACTGATTTTAATGCCCATCCTACACCGAATTCAGTGAGGTAAGTGACCGCTCATTCTTCAGATTTGCTGTCCTGAATGATATTTATATTTTGCCTGAAGATGACCTAAGAGGTTGAAACAAGTTGTGTTTTTTGTCTTGTATGATTCACTTGTTCATGTTTGGCAGATACAGTAGGTACCCGGCAGCCTAAGGCAAAAACTCTACCCCAGACTGCTCTCATCCTCATGTTTTTCATGGTTTTCACATTGCAAATGCTCCGTTGTTTTGTGTATGCTTGTTTTGAAAGTAACTGCTTATTAATTAATGATTAAACATTTCTCTAATGAATGGTGTATATTGTCTGTATGCGTAATGAGCGAGTCTTTGCTTATGATTTTTAAAAATACACTGGTAATTGGTGCTGACCAGCCGCACGTTGCCGATACTTGGCAGTTGGAAAAATGGGTAGGTCAATTCATGACCTCAGCTTCGCCACCCTATTAAGGATACAATGCCTTAAAATTATCACAGAGGGTTATTCCTTGGTTTATTTTTCCTTTAATATGCATATAAAATTATGTTAATTTGATGATAGGAAGTGTTTAAACATTTCCACTGAAAACTTTGAAGCAAAAATTTCTACCTCAAATATTGCACTGAACTATGTGAAGCTTATATCCACTGGAAAGAACTATTTTTACTCTTTCTAAACTTGATTGGTCATTTTCTCTTTGACATCATGGGGAAGCGCAGCTTCCCCTTAAAAGAGCAATAGTCATTGGTTAACCACTTTGGCTGTGGTAAAAATGGTGGGAGTGTTCAAACAGCAAGGTGCACACCATGTTCGGTGCTATTCGAAGCGATTGGTAAGTATCGACATTAAAAGTGATTATCAAACCATATATAAGCAAACATAGCACGCATAACAGCAGTCAATTTCGTTAGTGTTATGAATCATGTCCTCTGTTCTGCTTAAACTCGTACTATTGATCGACAGTGCTTCTGTCACAATTTACAAGTTGCTAACCACTCGTGCTTTGTTCAGAGTTGATCCTTGTGGTCGAATTACTAATATTCCAATCAGCATAATAACATGGCAAGTCAGAGATCATTTTTTTAATAGATTCAGTTGTTATGTTAATTAATTTTAGGTTTGATGACTTGTATTTTACAAATAATGGGGCTTACAAAGTTAGAATCATGAACACACATAGGGAGTTTAACCAATGTGCTTGTAAATGCGTCGAGCACAAACTAAAGGATCATGTTCATGGAAGAGATTCTGTTTTTCGCACTGCTGTTGGTATTGAAATCATTTGAATAACAAATAAGAATTTTTAAAAAAAATGAATAAGTGAAAAATGATTAAATAATGCTTCACAGATCAGCCCCTCCCAACTCCCCCCCACCCCCCCACTCCCCAAACTTCTTTCCAAGATTATACAATAATCAAGAAAATGTTACACCAGCTCCTCATTTATCTATTTCATTCATTTATCTAGATTTAAATGATGAATAACTAAACATGAATCATTTATATGCTTCTTTCCACATTTCCTTGTCTGCAGTATGCGTAGAGTGATTTATCTGTGTACATGCATGTGGTAAGGAAGAGTGCAACTGCAAGAGGATGCTAGATGGACCGGATTACCTATTACAGTAATAACTTTTTAACTGCGGTGATGCTGTTTTTTTCCTGTTGTTTGCCCCCTGAATATGAGTCGGTGCGTCTACATGTGAGTCAGTGTCCAGTGTGTCTACATGATACTGGGTTTGCTGATTTGCAACATGCCTTTCTGGCAACTGGACGAGGGAGAAGACAAGAAATTTTATGGCCTGTAGACAATTTCATGGTCAAGGAGGAAGACATGCAGATTGAAGTTCCAGATTTCAGTCTGAATTTCAAAGACACTAGGCCTGGTATCCCTGTAGCAGTGGGGTATGAAAATGATTTTTATGTTGGTTAAGCGCTGGTTTACCATCAGCGACTCCAAGGCAGTCATCACTTTCATGTCCCAAAGCCACAAGAAAAGAACAATCTTTAAATGGCCTCAGCCCTCTAAAAATGCAAGAGTTGATGCCAGGTTTGTCATTACCACTGGCTTGACTAGGACACTATGCCACAGGAAGATGGTTTTTGGACACTGCCAACAGATCCATTGATGGTTTGTCATTACCACTGGCTTGACTAGGACAACTATCTCAGGAAGATTTTGGACACTGCCAACAGATCAACTGATGAGCATTCGCAGAAAATATGAGGCTCACAAATGCCTGTGTTTTCTGTGACTGTGAACTCCTGACTCACTGAAGATTGTTGACATGTCTTATGTGCTGACTGGTGGTAAGCAGGCAAGATGGATCATTTGTGCAATGCTGGAACTGGAGGGGACGAACAGGAAAGCCCAGGGTGGGAGGAGGAGGGGGAGGGCGGGGAGGCGGCAGGGAGGAGGTTTGTGTGGTGGTGGTAAAATTTAATATGTAATAAATATATACTTCTGTGGTGTTATTTTAAAGATCTCCATCAGCTGAACACATTGCAGTTTAAATGTTTTAAATCAGACAGAT
>JADBJO010033037.1:0-15028 GCA_016801955.1 Conus betulinus
AATCTGGAAAACTTTTCCTGTCCCCAAACCAAAGCCAAACACTCTCGCTCAATCGTGGAATACTTCTCCTGTGCCTTCGAAAACTTTTTACTGGCAAACTGCACAGGATGAAGAACTCCTGCCTTGTCCTGCAAAAGCCAAAGCACCCATGCCTTTGCTACTAGCATCTGTGCGTAGGATGAACTCCTCAGAGAGGTTAGGTAGTAACAGAACAGGAAAACCATTCAGTATCCTCTGTACTTCATCCAAACTCTTCTGACATTCCTCAGACCAAACTACCTACGACACTTATCTCCCTTTGTCAAATCTGTGAGAGGAGCAGTGATAGCAGCGAAATGAGGAACATCAATAGCAAGAATCTTCTCAACCTTCTTTGCCTCAGTCCGAATATGACCAACAGAAATCATATGACCTAAAAACTCAAGCTCTTGATATCCTGCCTGCACCTTTGAAGGTCTAGCTGTCAAGCCAAACAATCTCAGACGACTTAACAATAACCTCAAGGAACTGAGAAGTTGCTGCCAGAACTTAGCCGCCAAAAGAATGTCATCAAAAAAAACTGACTGCGGAAAACTCATGCAGCTTCAGCTTACGCATCATCCGAGCAAAAGTCGCCGGAGCATTCTGTAACCCAAAAGGCATGCGAGTCCATTGAAATAGACCAAAAGGAGTCTGAAAAGCAGTCTTAGGCTTATCCTCTGGCAACATCGGAATCTGCCAGTAACCTTTTGCTAGATCCACTTTCACAAAGTACCGACCCATGAGAAAGTTGACAAAGCAAATCCTCAACATCTGGAATCGGTTCAGAATCAAAAACCGTAACCTTGTTCAGAGCCCGATAATCTATACAAAAACGAACAGAACCATCCGGTTTTCCTACGAGGACAACTGGAGAACTGTATGGGGAAGAAGACGCTTCAATAACACCTAAGCGTAGCATGACATCAATCTCCCTCTGAACATTTCCCTTTTAGCAAAAGGTAATGGGTAAGGTTTGATTCTTACAGGTACATCTGTAGTCACATGTATTGAATGAGGTTCAACCTGATCAGCCTTACCAGGAGTATCTGTAAGTACATCACTGAACTCCTCCAGTACAGTTAACAACTGTGTCCGCTTAGTATCAGACAAATCAGGATTCACCTTGACATCATGAAAAGTCTCACCTTTGACTGACAAAGTAGGTAGGTAACACCATCACCTTCCGTATCCTGCACAACACCAATGCAGCAGGACTGAACAGAAGACACACTCGACTGGAGTGTCACAGGAATAACACCTTTTCCTGTACGTACCCTATCTGTACCCTGACTAGGCACAACACAGTCTACAGGTAGAAAATCAGAAAGACAAGATCCTGACAATACCTGATGAAATAGAATGATCCACACTGACATTGATCGCAACATTTGTCCTGTCCACATACAACTTGAGCATGTTAATGTGGAAAACCTTGCTCTTGCCATGCATATCAATGCGGTAGTTGACTGGAGAACATTTTTCTTGAACCATAAAAGGACCTTTCCAGGCAACTTTAAGCTTATTCTGTTCATCACTCAGTAGAACAAGAACTTTGTCACCAACCTTCAGAGTACGAAAAGAACTTTTCCTGTCAGCGTAAGTCTTGTAAGTATGTGTCTGAGTGTCCGCTGTCTGTTGCGCTTGCGCACAACTGTCAAGTATCCTGTTGTGAAGGTCATGTACATACTGATATACATTTCTGTCCTCAGAAGAAACAGGAAAACCTGACCATCTATCCGCTAAGATAGAAAGTGGACCACGAGGAGAATGTCCAAAAAGGAGTTCAATTGGGAAAATCCCAAAGTGGCATTCGGCAACTCCCGATAAGCAAGAGTACTGCAGGAATGTACCTATCCCAATCCTTTGGACGGTCACGACAGACTTTCCTCAACATCGTCTTTAAAGTCCCGTTAAACCGCTCCACCATCCCGTTGGACTGCGGATGATAGGGAGTGGTAGTGACAGAGGAAATGGATAAAGACGGTACTCTCCTTCATCAGATCAGACACAAACTGAGTCCCACAATCAGTGAGTATCTCAGATGGTAAACCAAACCTCGAAAATATTGTCAACAAACCTCAGCCACACTCACAGTATCTATGTGCTTCAGTGGAACAGCCTCCGGAAATCGAGTAGCTGTGTCCACAAGAGTCAATACATACCTGTGTCCTGAAGACGAAACCTCGAAAGGGCCAACAAGATCCATAGCCACTTTCTCAAACGAACAGAGACCAATGGCATCTTATGCAAAGGCGCACATGGTACTCTGTTACGCGAAAACGGTTCTCTGACAAACATCACAAGACGACAATAGTCTGTGACAGAACGAGAAACTCCAGGCCAAAAGAACGAAACAAGAACACGCTGAAGCGTGCGCTTGACACCACAGTGACCAGCGAAAATCGCATCATGCGCAGTATGATGAACAACTGTACGCAAGTCCTTCGGAACCACAACCTGACGTACAACTTCACCTTTATCAGGAAAAAAAAAACGACACAAAACACCATTAACCAACTTGTAGGTAGGATTAGTCAGTGGGGAAGGTAAATCAGTGACAACTGAAGAGTACAGGTGTGTCAAAGTACTGTCCTTACTTTGCATAGTAGCCAGTTCTGTCGGAGTGACATCAAAAATGGTCAAGTCCGGTACAGGTAATGGTACTAGTGGCTGTTTGTCCTTAAGTACTTGTTGCCTAGTACTAACACCACAAGGAATAAAAAACCACCACCAGTCCCTGAACTGACTGAAGCAACTCCAGGCAAGTTACCCAGGATCAAGTCTGTGACTGGATTATCAATCACACAAGCCTTGACCTGTACTTCAAAATAAGGAGTACTGACCTGAACAAACCGCTAGTGGAAAAACCTCAATCTTACCACCGAACAATCGACACTGCTGCTGCTCACCAGTGAACTGGTCTGGCAAAACAAATGAGCGGCGTACACCCGCTGTAGTACAACCTGTGTCCCTGAGAATAGAAGCATGGAAACCATTGACTGTCCCTGACTCAACTAACAAACCCTCAGTATTTGTATGAGACACCATAGTATGTGCAAGTTTACTCTCTGTTTGGGTAGGGTTATTAGTATTGACACTAACTCCTGCAGATTCATCTGGTACGGACAATCACGGACCAAATGAAACATGCAATGACACCGGTAACACCCAATCTCTGAGAGGTTAGTGTTGTTACCTTGACCCACGACCACGACCGCGTCCGCGCGGCAACCGTGAACGGTACTGACGATGACCGCCTCTACCACGGTTAGCACCGTCGCCCGTCTGAGCAGCCTGCTGTCCTGTAAAGGAAGCAGTCTGGTCAGCACGGTACTGAGAATTTTGCGAACCTTGAGCACCTCGGTAAGTGCCTCGACCGCGTTAAAGACGTGCGTTCGAAGATCCTCGACCTGCATTCGGATTCTGGTACGAAGGGAAATGGGTTGACACATTTGTCTCAAAGACCAAGTCAGACGCCTTTCGACTTAAAGTCTTATCCGGATGTGCTGTTTTGTATTGTTCAGCAAGTGCGCACATTTCTTCGGCACTGGCTACCGAACGCTCTCTTTCAGAAAGACAGCCAAATCTTTCGAAACGCTGTGCAAAATCTGTTCTCGTAGCAACAGATCGCGAAGTGGTTCAAAGTCTTTCTGAATCTTCGAAAGCTCTAGATCTATCCAGCGATCCAAAAAGTGCGCAACCCTAATCAGGTAGGCGGAAAATGATTCTCCCTTTTCCGGTCTGACCGCACGAAACTTTTCCCGAAAACCGTCTGCGGTGCACTGGTACCGTTTCAGTAGTTCACTCTTGAGATCGTCCCAAGACAAAGTGTCCTTAGCGGCCAAAGAGTGGTACAACGTGAGCGCACTACCTTTAAATAAAGGCGCGACATATAATACCCATTTGTCCTTGGGCCATTTGCACGTAGTCGCATGATTTTCAAATCGGTAGAGGAATGCGTCTATCTCATCTTTTGACTCATCAAAGACCGGAAGTTTTGGTATATATAGCGTCCGTCCGGAAAACGGTTTGGAATCACTGGAACCCTGCTGGTTAGTACCATCACTCACACCAGACGCTGACACTTTCGCTAACTCTAGTTCAATTTTCTTCCTTGAATTTCTAATCCATAGCTTTCATATCCTTTTCATGTTGTCTCTCTTTCTCTTTTTCCGCTTCTCTCTCTCTTTCTCTCTGTCTCTCTCTTTTTTCCTGTCTCTCTTTTTCTTTTTCCTGTCTCTCTTTTTCTCTTTCAGTGTCCCTTTCCTTCTCCCTCTCTCTTTCTCTCGCACGCTCTGCGCGATCATTACAGCTTAACATAGTCCACTAAGTCAGCACCATCAGCGTCTTACCCTGAGACAGGTAAACGTCGAATTCAGACATTTTGATGAAATATTTTTTTAAAAAAAAACAAGTAAACAAACAACGATGATATTAAAGCTTTCCGATTAAAATTCCTCACACTCACCACATTTACTCAAGACAATATTTATAATAAATACTATGGACTAATGAAGTACACTAAACGCAGAAAATACAGTCAAATTGAAAAATGACCCACTCCGTAGAAAATCAACAAATACAAGCAACAATCAATCAGTCAGTATCAAGTAATACATTAAAATAAATCAATATAAACAGCAGATATCATCAAGATAAACAAATCAATAATCAATCACCGCCCGCATTTATTCAATACTTGCAGTTCTTTAATCGGACAACCACAACTGAAAAGACAAACCATCCACTGGCATCTAATCACGTGGTATTGGGAGCAAGGGAGAAAACTGAACTCAAACAATAGAAAGTGAAAGAAAACTCAAAATCTACGGAAGGGGCTTGTATCCTTCTCCAACGCCATGAAACGAAACGAGGTTGGAGCTAGGCAGCCTATGGGATAGGGGACACAAAAAACAAAAACAAAATTCCCTACCAGAGTCAGAAATAAAGTCAAAGAAGATCACTCCACCCCACCACCAAAAAAAAGCAACTTAAAACATGATCAATTTAAAACAATGAAAGCACAACAAACATCTAAAAGGGGGAAAGAATACACTCACTAATCAAAGACCCTACTTAAGATATGAGGATGAGTAAAGTACAAACTAGAGAGGTGCTTATGGTAAAGAGTAGCTAGAGAGAATGAAGTTAGAAAACAGCAAAAGTAGACAGAGTGGAAAAACCAGAATAGTAAGAGAAAGTCAGACAGGAAATAGAAAACCCTCTGGACAACCCTACTGGTTATGCCCACCCGTAAAACTGGCGATGGGGATACACACTCAACTACTATAGAAAAAAACAAAAACAAAACAAAAATCCAATACAAATTACCTAGAGGAACTTTTGAGAAGGGGGGGGGGGGGGGGGGGGGGGGGGGGGGTATATGAAACTGCTCACAGAATAAGTGGGGAAGAAACCAAAACAAAATCAAATCATCAGTAAAAGTAAAGAAAGGGGGTTTAAAACAAAATTATTTCCAAAATAATCAAATTTTAAAGTGGGGGGTTTATAGTTTTAAATAATGTGATCCAAATAAGAGTAAGTATATAATGAGGGGCTGGTCACCTAAAAGTACCAATAGTAAACAAATCCAAAATAAATAATACTATTGAATAATAAGTGGTAAGTAAAGAAAAAGAGAAATAAAAGGATATAATTCAACCCTCTCTCAATGATAGAATAAAAAATAAAGTAATAGAACGGGATCAAGAAGAAGGGGTTTACATCAAAATCTTTACAAGATATAAATACAAAAGACAGGAGAATAAGAAAAGTACAAAAATTTATCCAATAAAGTAATAAAGTATGGCACTTTACATAATAATCATTTCAATACAGAAACTGAATACAGCCAATACTCCATTACACAACAGTCATCCAACTCCACACACATCACAAGGCGCTAAACACCAGGTTTTAAAAGTTCATTCCCCCCCAGTATCTCCTCTTCTCCCATTTTCATACACAGCACTGGTGGGGTTTATTATTCCGTCTGTTCACAGGTCATAGTTCACTTTACATTCCTCCTGGGGTCAGTTCATCACAAATATCGGTACCTTCATTCCTCTTCATCCAATCACGAACGTCTATGGTGGACATCATACATGTTTCCACCTACCCTTTTCGCTGGTTTCCCCAGAGCATAACTCTATGGCGATCTCCGACTTCGCCTCTGCACCTTTGGACAGCATACCAACTATCTCTGGCTGTCTCTGGCTGTTCCTTCCGACATCTTTCTGGCAGGGGGTATGGCTCCCGTAGCTCACCCGACTCTCCCTCCAGTCACAGCCTCGTCTACTTTGCTACTGCTACCATAACGGCGTAGCTAGAAAACAAAATAAGCTATGATGACTATACTGCCCACAGTTAGCAGCAATCCAACACATAAACACTTTTACAAAATAATTTCGATTCCCAATTTCACGATCGAAATGGATAAAATAAAAACAAAGACTGGAACTTTCATAGTTCCTTAAAATTGTATCAAATACTTACTCTTGTCTGAATCATTCCCTAGCAAAATACATGCGTAAGCATGTTACAGACTCATGTCTGTATTAAATGGGGCCTTACAGTCGGCGGCCTCTTTTTCCATTCTATCAACGCTGTTGTTGCTCGAATCTCTCTTCACACTCACTTCCAATGTGTTTAGCTTTTTACCCAATTTTTTAACACACAGCTCACATTCAAAACAAAGGAAGTGACCTGCCCTTTAAGAACGACAATCCTACGCCGTTTCCTTTTCACACATTTAACTCCCTTCGCTCGCGCTTAACCTTTCAACTACACAGGCGCTTAAAATTTGCGCGCGTGCGCGTGCGTGTGTGCGTGCATGCGTGCGTGCGTGCGCGCGCGCGCGTGTGTATGTGTGTGTGTGTGTGTGTGTGCGTGTGTGTGTGTGTGTGTGTGTGTGTGTGTGTGTGCGTGTGTGTGTGTGTGTGTGTGTGTGTGTGTGTGGAGATGAGTGAGAGAGAGAGAGAGAGAGAGAGAGAGAGAGAGAGAGAGAGAGCCTGTGTGTGTGTGTGTGTGTGTGTGTGTGTGCGTGCACGTGCGTGTGTGCGTGTGTGCGTGATCGCGCGCGCGCGCGCGCGCGCGCGCGCGTGTGTGTGTGTGTGTGTGTGTGTGTGTGATCTGTCCAGCTATGCATATTTACTAAATCATTACACAGACTCATCGACATGTTTTGCGGTTATATTACAAACTACTCCACCTTTCAGCTGCGACCATAACTAAACGCTTGCTGCAATTTTTTTCAACCCATTGGAACCCTTTTAGTGTGGAGCCTTCGAATTCATGCGCGGTCTCTCTCTCTCTCTCGTCTCTCTCTCTCTCTCTCTCTCTCTCTCTCTCTCTCTCTCTCTATTAATGTATTGTGTGTGTGTGTGTGTGTGTGTGTGTGTGTGTGTGTGTATTATGTATCTGTCCATATGTCTTTCTATTTGTCTGTGCCTGTAACTATGCATCTCTCCATTTCTCCATATACCTATCTATGTATCTATCTATGCATGTATGTACCTCTGTCTCTCTGTCTGTCTCTCCAGCACTCACTCATTTCTAGGTACCGCACACTGTTCAGATGCACTAGTATCTTCAGTGTCATCACACCGGTCCAAATGTCCTGACACACACAGCGTTTACAGGTTTAAATCAATCGCACGTTTCATCGCCGGACGCCACCTCAGTCTTTTATTATGGCTCACTTTCACCTTGGGCCGACCTCAGATGCCCACCATCACTCACTTTTACTTCGGGGTTTATGCCAGTCGCATTTCATTACTCGCTGTTACTACGATGTTTACGCCAGTCGCATCATTACTCGCTGTTACTACGATGTTTACGCCAGTCGCATTTCATTACTCGCTGTTACTACGATGTTTACGCCAGTCGCATTTCATTACTCGCTGTTACGACGATGTTTACGCCAGTCGCATTTCATTCGCCATGTGTACTTAGGCGTTGATGTTATTCGCATTTCGTTACTCACTTTCACTTTGGTGTTTTTGCCACTCGCATTCTCTTACTCACATGTGCTTTGGTGTGGATGTTTGTCGCATTTTATTACTCTTTTTACTGTGGTGTTTAGGCCGTTGCACTTTATCAGTCACATTTATGGGGCCGGAATAGCTCAGTGATAGAGCAACAGACTCGTAATCTTGGTAATCCTGGGGTTGCGGGTTCGAATCTCCACTCCATTTCCCATACAGTCCTTCGAATGAGACTATAAACCGAGGTACCGTGTGTGAACGCACGCATATCTTGCACACACGTCAAATCCCACCACCACCTTTTGGAAAAGAAGGCCAGTTTGGCCGTTGGTATGGATGACACGTTACACATAGCATGCACCTTCCCCGAAGATGGAGTATGGTTGCCTTAGTGGCAGGATAAAAAAACGGTCATACACACAAAACTCCTCTCCCTTTGTTGGGTAGATGGGATTAATCCTTTGCCTGTCTATACAGGGAGTGTCCGCAGGAGGATCAGCCTGCATACGCAGACCAAAAAAAAAAAAAATCAGTTACACATTTTCCTTCATGGTTACGACAGACATATTACATCGCTGCCTTTAAGCTTGATGTGGTACGTCAGTTGCATGTGATAACCTTCACCCGGATGTTGATGTGTGTGTGCTGTCTTAAAAGTCACTTTTAACCTGGGTGTTTATACCAATTTCATCTCCTAAGTCACGTGCAAACCAACCAAGTGAACCTTTCCTCGCTCGCTCTGAGTGTCTGGGCCTGCACGTGCGACAGGTGACCGGGTGCTGCCAGCTGCTTGAACGGTTTTACCATGACGGGAAACGTCGCTGTCCTTTTGATTACTGACGTGCTTTTTTTTTCACTTGTAGTTTTGTTGTTGTGTTTTGTTTTTTGTTTTGCTTCTCGACTGATTTGGAATGAGAGAGGTGGAGGAGGTGCGGAGATGCCGATGTATGTTTGTGCGTATGTTAAACGATGCGGGTATTTGCTCCGGGTGTGAAGGACATCCTGGACCCCCCTCCCCCCCCCCCTCTCCCATACACACACGCACACACACACACTCCCACATCATACACACACACACACACACACACACACACACACACACACACACGCAAGCAGTCACATGAGAAAGGAGATGAAGAGGACGAGTGTCTATGTGCATCGACACAACACTCAGAACTCTACAACAGGCCGCCACCGGCGGCATCTGGTCCCGAACGGCCTTAGTCGGACAGGGAGATCACTCTCACTACGCCCACTGGAGAGGCGTGATCGTCACAGCCTCACGGCGAGCACAAACACACTCCAAGCCTTTTAACAACAAGACCCCCCCCCCCCCCCTCCGCCACACCTTCCCGTCCCCCCCTTCCCTTTGCTGAGCCATCCTCCTACCCTCCCCCTATGACACTGTACAACCCGTCCTGCAGCAGCGACAAAAACTACACGAGCAACGACAAGGAGTGAGTTCATCACTGAAAATGGTCAACACAACAAACGGTCAAAATTCACTCGAGACAGTCCCTAAAAACAGGAAGGGAACAAATAAATAAATAAATAAATAAAAAAAAGAAAAAGAAAAAAATTTGCCGAAGGCGTTGGCTGATGAGAGGACAGATGAAGTCTTCACTATTTGGAAGGCTGGAAAAGAAATGAAAAGGCAGTTCTGTCGTCGGGCGTGTAGACCGCCCCCCCCCCCCCCCATCCCCCTCCACCGCTCCCCACACCCGTCCACCAAAAAGGGCAGCGTTTACAAAAAGTTGCCCACACGACTGCCAGACCCTGGAGACGGGACGATATGCGTTTGAACTGGTTGGAAGAGGTTGCCTGCCCAAACGGCATGTTGAAGCTGAATACGCGACGCGCTCTTTCATTGGGTTGAGGTTTTTGCTGGAAGAAAAAAGATTTCCAGAACGGTAGCATGTTGATGCTGAATACGCGCTGGTTCGAGATTGCTAGAGGAAAGACGAGTTCAAGAATAGTAGCCCAGTGAATGATAGAGAAAGCAGACTTTGCCAAGGGGCAAAGGTGGCATTCATAAACCTTCTGTATTCGCTGTCCGACTTGAAAACGAGCCCGTGTGTACTTAACCGTCAGGTAAAGAAGTGGGCGGGGGATTGTCCTGGCTTGGTTGTTTGTGTCAGTTAAACATACTTCTTTCTGAACGTGAATGGTTATTCAACACACACACACACACACACACACACACACACACACACACACACACACACACACACACACACGCTGACGGACCTGAAACCAATTTATTGTCAGATTAACCCATGGTTGTACTCACACACACACACACACACACACACACACACACACACACACACACACACACACACACACACACACACGCTGACGGACTGAACCAATTTATTGTCAGATTAACTCATGGTTGTACTCACACACACACACACACACACACACACGCGCGCGCGCGCGCGCGCGCACACACACACACACACACATACATAGTAGGCATCCTTCAGTCTCGGAAGACTATGGAATTGCGCTCTAGGTGTCTATTCTGGTACAGCGACGGGTGTGGCTGGCCAGTCCGACGCGGGAATGACAGTCCCTGTGGCAGAGGGCACAGATGAAGTCTGACGCTGGTCTGTCTGCCTGGGCTGCAGCCTTTCTTCTCATTCTCTTTTCCCCGTGCTGCTAAGCGAGTGTCTCTTCGAACTTGGAGAGAGACTTTCTGCACAGTCTGTCTCCAGGCTGACCGTTCGAGGGCTGTTGCTTCCCAGTTGTTGTGGTCAATGTTCAAGGCTTTTAGGTCCCTCTTGCACACACGTCTTTGAATCGCAGCCGAGCCATCGCACACACACACACACACACACACACACACACACACCACACACACACACACACACACACACACACACACACACACACACACACACACACACACACACACACACACACACACTCACACACACACACACACACACACACACTCACACACACACACACACACACACACACACACACACACACACACACACACACACACATACACACACACACATATTGAAATCGACTGGTCCCTACGTGTATCTGTCTTAAGGCTAACAGATGACAGTGAAAAGGGGGAAGAAGGGTGGGGGGTGGGGGTGGGGGGTGTTGCTGTCTGCCGCTTCTTGACTGACAACAGATGTGTGTGTGTGTGTGTGTGTGTGTGTGGTGTGTGTGTGTGTGTGTGTGTTTGTGTGTGTGTGTGTGTGTGTGTGTGTGTGTGTGTGTGTGTGTGTGTGTGTGTGTGTGTGTGTGTGTGTGTGTGTGTGTGTGTGTGTGTGTGTGTGTGTGTGTGTGTGTGTGTGTGTGTGTGTGTGTGTGTGTGTGCGCGCTCGAATGTGCGCGTGAGTGTGTGTCTGTCCCGAGTATGGTGGGGATAGACATGTGATTGGGTATTGCAGCAACTGTGTATGTATCTCTCTATGTACATGCATGCATGCGTGTGTGTGTGTGTGTGTGTGTGTGTGTGTGTGTGTGTGTGTGCGTGCGTGTGTGTGTGTGTGTGTGTGTGTGTGTGTGTTGTGTGTGTGTGTGTGTGTGTGTTGCGTGCGCGCCCAACATTTCTCTCCGTAAAATCGATGTTTTCGGTGTAATTTTAAAGTGAAAAGAAGTCTGTTCTGATGAAATTGACTAAGTATAAAAGATGAGGAGAAATTGTCTAATTCTATCCATCTGTCCTTGGTTTAATTTACATTCATACATTTCTCAAAGGTTGCAGAATTTGGTGAGATGAAGTTCACATCTTCTCGCGTGCGTGCGTGCGTGCGTGTGTGTGTGTTGTGTGTGTGTGTGTGTGTGTGGGTGTGTGTGTGTGTATGTGTGTGTGTGGGTGTTGTGGTGTGTGTGTGTGTGTGTGTGTGTGTGTGTGTAGGTATAGTCGATCGCGCGCGCGCGCGTTGTGTGTAGACGCGAATAAGCGGCCACGCTTGTGTTTGTGTTGTGTGTGGTGTGGTGTGTGGTGTGAATGCGTGATTGCGCATTGTGTGCGTGTGCGTGTGTGTGTGTGTGTGTGGTGTGTGGGTGTGTGTGTGTGTGTGTGTTTCATAACGAAAACACATACATTTTTTTTCAATTTTTGTCTCTTGTGGATTTTCCTTTTCTTTCTTTCTTTCGTTCTTTTCATTTTTGCGATTTTTGCTGTTTGAATTTTGGTAGTATTCTTTTTCCATTTTTGTTATTCCGCATAGATTGTCGATTGTATACTTGTTGCGCGCGCGCGCACGCGCGCGCGCGCACACACACACACAACACACAACACACACTCGTGCATATACGCAAGCATGCGCACGTGCGCACGCGCACGCACACCACACACACACATAAAACACACACACACACACACACACACACACACACACACACACACCACACACCCACACGTGCATATACACACGTGTGTGCGCACGCACACAGAAACCCACACACACACACACACACACACACACACACAACACACACACACACAACACACATTCACACATACAAATGTAGGTGTGCGTTTGCGCACCCCCCCCCTCGCGAACGTAATAGTTTCATTCACTCTTTCTTCTTTTTTTTTTCTATTTCAAAGAACAAAGACACATTTACAAGGGTTGCCGAACCTGTTCGCAAACGGATGTTTGGGACAGTGTAGTTGGTGAACAGAGTAAGGTGCAGCGCAATTGTTCCCAATGATTATCAGCCAGTGGGGGTACTTTGTAGCAAAGCACGTGGTTCTGTCATACAAAAGAAGGATTGAAGCTTCTATTTAACGTGTTTTCACCATAACTGGTGATATACACTAAAATAAGTAAATAACATGAAATAAAAATAAATTGAAAAGGCAACACAACACAACACAAACACACACACACACACACACACACACAACACACACACACACACACACACACACACACGCATGCACACACACACACGCATACACACACACACACACAACACACACACACACACACACACACATACACACACACACATACGCGTGCGCGCGCGTAATATGAAAATTACACACCACACATACAAACACGCCTACCTATACATATACAAGTATACAACATTACACTACAACATTAAATAATCACAAAATTTAAAATAAAGTTGTAGTGAAAGGGGGACAGGACTATTCAATATTACTTCGACCAATGCCATACATTTTAAGTATCATACAAGAAAAGAGGGGGATTACGTTCTATGGATGCGAGTTTGGGGGGGTGGGGGACTGGGGGAGTGGGGCGGTGGGTGGGCAGAAAGAGGGGGGGGGGGGGGGGGGGCATAGTGAGGCTGGGTGGTGCACAGACCTTTTTGGAAGCCCAACGTTCCGGTCAGGGTCGCTCGGCCCCCACCCCACCCCTCCCTCACCCATCCCACCCCCTCCATCACCCCACCCCACCCCCTACCCGTTCACCGCTTCCCGACTTCCGTATCTCCAGACGCTGAGGGGAACGTAAATACGAGATGCACTGGAGGCTTCTCTTCACAGATCTTCTTCTTTGCGAACGCCTTGGTCCACACGGTCAGGCCGGCCTTCGAGATGAACAGTGCCGTTTTCTCCCAGCTCTTGTAGACTGCCGTAGAGCTTCGTCATTAGAGCTGTCTCGTTGGCCAACCCTCTCTACTTGGCTGTTTCATGCAATGGGCCTCTTGGAGCACCATGCTCCGCTGAATGTTCTTCCTGACCACAAGGACAGACTGGAGAAGGCACCACCTTGAGCTTTCGGCACAAGTGACCAGTTAAGTCTGTTGTGCCCGGTTGCAGAGCCTCACCAGGACACTGTTGCTCTCTGGAAAACAGATGATGATCATCTTGGGTGTCCTGGGCGTTGTGATAGTCCGGACGATGCTTAGCATCTCACTGTAGCTGATGCTGTTGTTATATGGCTCTCCCTTGAGCACCCTATCTCGCCAGGTGATAAGCCAACTCGTTGCCTGGTATCCCACAGTGGGCTGGAATCCACTGGAGCACCACTCTTCCGATAGCAGCTACTTTCGGCGGTGCTTCGTTGAGGCTTGGGCGTTTACTGTCTGAAATGCTGGAGGACAGAGAGGACGTCAGACAGGGAGACACCCTGACAGGAAGCCACTGTCTGTGTTCTGCATGATGGAGGCAGTGGAGAGTCTGAGGAGGGCCTAGTTCTTCAGCTCTGTAGTTTGTGCCAGTGCTTTCTGTGGCAACACTACCAAGCTGTGGTCTCTCCGCTGGGGAATTTGGCGAGGATGCCTGCTGCTCCAGTCTGCACGGCATTAGTTGCTGGACCCACCGGTATAAACGTGAATCCACGCCTACTGAGGGTAATGTTCAGCAATCATGGCAAAGAGTGAGGGTCATGTTTTTTTTCATCGTCCTGTCCGTACTAGGGATGAGAACAAGGGACAGGTGGTGGAGATCCTGATGTCGGACTGGTCTGATGCCCAGAGTTCTGGAGTGTTGAGGGGCAGAGGGGCAGTATGTCACAGGCAGTTTGTCTGATGCTGTCGAGACAGCCTTTTTCTCCATGGACGAAAATGATTCTCTTCAAACGAATTTTTGGTAAAGCCTTCCAGTTTCTTTTCATTGGATGATCAAGGAGACTGAAAATTTCTTGCCTGGCGTCATTATCTTGGCTTCTCTCAGCGGGATCAGAGGTTGGATGACTCGTTAGTCGCAAAACTCCAGTTCCTGGGTGGGCGTTGACCTCATTGCTTCAGTGATACTTGCGTAGGGCCTGATTTTGGACTTTATCCAGTGTTTGTGGGTTGTCTTCGAGCAAGTCGACCAGGCTGTGGAGCCTATTCATAATGTGGGTCTAACTGAACCATGGTATGGTAGACAGTTTTCAGTATTCTCTCGCTGTCCACCACGCGGTGGCCTGCCAACTTGTGTAAAATTGCCGGCTTCCTTCTAGCCTTACCCTATCCCATTAGCCATGTGTGGCTTCCAGGTCGCCCTTCTGTCAATGGTGGACACCAAGTTATGTAGCTTTCTTCACACTCATTCAGCTGAGTTCCCCAGGAGTGATGGCACCAGC
>JADBJO010033038.1:5000-15028 GCA_016801955.1 Conus betulinus
GATACGGCTTTGGTTTCGTTTGGGAGAACCAAAGAGTGAAAATGTTAAATATTTTGTGTCCATCTTTAAGCAAAGACTGTTTGATTGCCATTTTACAGGATATTGATTCTAAAATCATGGCAAAAGAAAGATTCAGATTCTATTCATCGTTCAGGCAATTATGTGATGTCCCGACATATCTGTTCACTGTTAAAAACCCTGCTCTCAGAAAACATTTGTCAAGAGTCAGACTCGGTGTCTCACAGTTGAAAACCCCACCTATATATATATTCTAAAAGGAAAGAAAATACTAGCTGTCCTTTTTGCCCTAATTCTGAAGGATCAGAATTACATTTTATATTGGTTTGTAGTTTACTATAAAGCTATCCGAGAAATGTATATCCCACCCAAATATTGTTCTCACCCAAATGCGTTTAAATTAAGCCTTTTGCTTTCTGACACAAGAATGTGTATGCCTCTTGCCCTGTATCTGTCTAAAGCATTTACTTTCAGAAATCAATCTTTATATGATGTTTAAGGATCAATTTTTGCAGGCTTATGAACATGCTACTTTTCGTCATCCTTCCTCCACCCCCCACCCCATCCCACCCGATCCCTACCCTACCCCTTGACCTGTCATGTCCCTTCCCCCTCTTTTCGCGATTAAAGACGGTATCCATTAACTTTATTCATCTTATGCACGATATTATGATATGATTTCCCTTTGTTACCCCCCCCCCCCCCCCCCTCCTTGACATGGGCAGAAGACCTAGCTCAAATAAAACTTTGTCTTGTCTTGTCTTGTCTTGTCTGTCTCTCTCCTCTCTCTCTCTCTCTCTCTCTCTCTCTCTCTCTCTCTCTCTCTCTCTCTCTCTCTCTCTGTGCTGTGCGTGCGAGCGTGCGTGTATGTGTGTGTTCAAAAATATGTACGTACTTTGTCATATTCATTTTTATTGTCTTTTTCATACATGCTAATCTTGTACGTTGTAGTACATTTGTTCCCCCAGTCCACCTCACTCCCTACCCCCACTCTCTCCTTCCTCTTCATTATTGTTATTCTCATTTTTATTTTCTATTTTTTGTTTGTTAATCATTATTTTTTTTTGTTTTGTTTTTTTTTCATTTTTCTCTTCTATTTTCATTTGATGTTCTTTTATGATTACATGACGTACCGCTTTGCTTGCTTTCTTTGCTTTTTCACATTAATTGATTTCACTGCATGGTGTAGTCCCTACTCAGGGCGAGGACTGGATGTAAAAAAGCACGTCAGTGCTTATCTATTATCCTCGTGAATAAAGAATGTTGTCTTGTCTTGTCTTGTAGCTCAATTCACTTTGTATAATAGTTTACGGCCTACACGCACAATATCCGTTCGTGCGATAGCACGATGGCCCCGCTCGGCACCGCACACATCGCCACAACGTTCGTTCGCCGCATCCGGCACCCCTGAAGTCACCGTCATTACCCCTGTCGTCGCTGCCATCGTCGTCGTCATCGAAGATGTGTGCACCGCCCGCGAGACCGCCGTACCCGCTGTCGATACTACTGCCCTCATCATTCCCTCCGCCGTGACCTCCGCGTACGTGCGTGGGTCGGGTCGCCTCGGGCCAATCACCATCCTCCCCTTCACGAAGTAGGCTGCCTGACCTTCCTGCTTTGCACGTGCAACGAGGGCTGCTTGCTGACTTGTCAGGGTCATGGCAACACGTATGACAATGTTTCCTAGGCTCCACCTGAATGATCTGTCCCTAATGATAAACAATTTGCCAGTCCAGGTGAGAAATTTTGCGATCATCACTTTCGGTGAGCCGTGTCTTGTCTGTCCAACACGGTGCGCTCTGATCAGATCGTCTTCAGTCCACTTCCTGTCACCACTGACTTTGTTCAGTGCGTTGATCACTGCACTGGCACAGTTCGTGTCATTTTCATCATCGCCCTCAGGAATACCGTAACATCGAAGGTTTCCACGGCGTGAAAAAGATTCTAACCGATCGATTTCTTCATTCATACTGCTGACTTGATCTTCCAGATTTTTTACTGTCTCTGAAAGATGATTAGTTTCACATTTTGTTGCTGCTACATCTGCTGACACGACATTTAATCCATCCACGAGTTCTTGCACTGTTCCTGATAAGCTTTGATTTTCTAGCTAGTGTAAACTATCACAGCGTTGACTTATCGCTTCGCACCTCTCATCCACTCTCCTCAACGCACCTTTAATGTCTGTCAGGTCAGCATTCACCCTTGCAGCATGTTCATTCATTTTCACAGTGTGCTGTTCCATTTTCGTTGTACTCTGTACTTCAATGGCGTTTAGAATTTGACTGATCTTATCGGTAAAGTTCAGATCGTTACCTACTTGTTCTTGTTTGTTGCTGTTGTTGTTATCAGGCCCCGGGTTCGGCTCTACGTCTCCACTGATGAGAAGTCGTTTCAACGTGAGCCACACATGCGCTGCAACACACACTGAGAACACAGCGTGTAACTCCAACTGATGTTGACTGTTCTCCTTTGGAATGTTGTCCATCGTGTCAGCCTGAAGGACTGTTCCTTGGTGAATGTGTGAAACACTCATTGCTAAAGCATTCTTTGTGTTATCACTTAGTAATACTTTCACATTCCTAACCACACTCTAAAACATTGTCACAGAAAGTAAACACACCAACATCGCCAAGAGGAGATCATTCAATGTCACTTCCTTGTCCCTGTCTGTGTCACCGCTCACAAACACACTTGTTTATAACCTAGACTTCCGCGACCGAAAAATAAAACGTCCAATTCTGGCTCGCCAGGTATTCACGTCTATCATTTTGATGTTTCTTTACCTTCACCCCGATAAAATTTATCAGGACACCACAGTCACCAAACAGTTTAAATTTCCAATTGTAACAGGGAGCTCAACTATTACCGTGTTGACAAGTCGCCATCTTGCAAACGCCCCCAGAGAGAGAGAGAGAGAGAGAGAGAGAGAGAGAGAGAGAGAGAGAGAGAGAGAGAGAGAGAGAGAGAGAGAGAGAGAGAGAGAGAGAGAGAGAATGACAATGACAAATGTTTTAATTGAACTAGGCCACATGCCCGTGTCAATGGGAACAGAGGGAGGGGGTAGACACAAAATAAAACTGATCACAACTGAAATAAGTAGGGAAAGAAATCAATACATCGTCAAATACAGTATATACATAAACACCCAAAGCCAAACAATAAATCTCGCGAACATAATCAACAGTCGTGTTCTCTCTCTCTCTCTCTCTCTCTCTCTCTCCTCTCTCTCTCTCTCTCTCTCTCTCTCTCTCTCTCTCTCTCACACACACACACACACACACACACACACACACACACACACACACACACACACACACACACCGCAATCACATGCAATCGGTATGATATTATTAAGGCAACTTCGACGGTGCATGCAGGAACAACGGTTCTAAATCACATTAGTCTTTCCACATCTGATGTCAAAAGCTTTCGTTATGAATGTAGCCACAGCATTACAGAATTTACCGTTGGCGAGCAGTAACGACATCTTAAAAGCCGATGGTCGTCTATAAAACTTGAAAGGTATGTAACGGTCGCAAATACTTTGTATTTAGGACATACTTTCAGAAAATGGTATTCAGATTCCAGCTCGCACGGGCAGAACGGACAGCACAGTGCTTCACGGGGGACACTCGAATACCGCAGTTTGTGTGTGTTCAAACAGGATACACCAAGTCTGAACCGTATCAAGTTTTTACGACTGCTCATGTTGTTTACAGTGAATAGATAATTTGGAATTTCCCAGTACTGCTTAAAAGAAAAGTAAAAGAGAAGTCGGTCCTTAGATTCTATGTGGCAATACCATTCTTGTAAATGACAATCGATTAGCCGACTTTTGAATTTTGAAAGGAAAGCTTTTACATTGGAACTCCTTGATTTTCCCATACATATCCAAAACCGTAACGATTTAATACGATGAAGACTGATGTAACCCAATTGTTTATACCCCAGCAATGTAAATCATATAACATCTTAATACTTTTTTGGGAAGACGATTGTCAGGACATATTAAGGATATGTATCCAATACTTTACGCAATCAGTATAAAATGTTTTATATAAAGTGGAAACCTACCAGTTTCTCCATATACCAAGGCATTAGGCGTTTTTATAGAAACATTCAAGAATCTCTTGAGTGCAAACAAATGTATTTTTTCTGTAGCCGAGAGGGTTGCAGTTAGGCCCCATACTTCAGCGCCATAGGTAAGGATTGGCTGGATCTGACAATCAAAAACTTTGAAGAATAATTCTGGGGACACAGTCTGATATTTACCACAGAAGTTTCAATACAATGATGACCTGATGTTTTGCCCTGGATGCTAAATCCTCAAGGCAATGAGAAAAAGTTAGGCCAGTGGAGAATATAGCACCTAAATATTTATATTGATTAACAATCTCTAGTTGCATACTATCGTAAAACCGTTTTTTCTTTTGAAGCAATATAACCGCCATTTCTAAACACAATAACTTTTGATTTTTCCAGATTCACTATTAAAGCAAGTTTCTTAGCTGTTTTACTCAAAACGTTCAGCTGTGCCTGAAGACCTATGACAGTGGACGCCACGAGCGCCACATCGTTAGCAAACAGCAGAATCAATAGCTTTATGAAGTCAGGAGATAAAGAATACCATGCTTACCATGCTTTGTAATTTCTTCAGCAAGTTCATTTATAAACAAAGAAAATAAACAAGGCTACATATTTCTCCTTGCTTTAGGCCTTTGGGACACATAAAGTATTAATTAAGTCTCCCCGTACTTTAATCCTAGCCGTGACAACGGTGTACATACTTTTAATTGCTTTGTACATCTTTCCTTTGATACCCCTTTTTTTTAAGACTGACCAAAGTCGATTTCTATCAATCAGGTCGAAAGCCTTTTTAAAGTCAATAAACGCCACATATAGTTTTTGGTGTTTAGAAAGTTGTTTTTTGCACTAGAGATTGGAGTGTAAATATATTGTCAGTGGTACTATAGCTCTTTCTAAAACCAGCCTGTGCATCGTTTATGACACTATTATCCTCGATCCATTTGGTTAAGCGTTTATTCAGAATGTAGCTGTATAATTTAGAACTGATATTCAACAGAGAAATACCTCTATAATTATCAGGGAAATTAATATCACCTTTCTTGTGCAACGGCTGAATAAGATCTTCACACCATGCAGAGGGAAAGATTCCAGAATCAAAGAGTTTGTTGAAATATTTCTTAAGGAAAAGGAGAACGGTAGGCATAGCATACTTATAAACTCTCCGATAAGGCCGTCTGGACCAGAAGCTTTGTTTCTTTTTAGAGCCTTTATCGAGTCTAAAATTTCTCCCTCTGTTATATCTTGATCAAGAAAACTGGTATCACAGTCAACATCAAGCAAACAGTCATCTTCTGCATGAAAACCTGGAGAAGTGGAGTCGTTAAACAATCGTTCAAAATGCTGAAACCAGTCTGTGTTGGATATTGAGTTTGACACTACAGAACTACTTTTTATTGACTTCAGCGTCCTCCAAATTGTTTAGAGTCTCTAGCATGTTCATTAAGAGTGCGCAGAACACTTTGTTGATATAACTGCTGCTTATAGCGGAGTAAATCTTTGTACTCATTACTCAACTAACAATAATTTAATCTCAGGTCAACGGCGTCAGAGCTATTAGCAAGTTTCACCTGGCTGAACATTCTCCGTGCTTGTCTTACCTGACGGCGTTTAACAGAGCATTCTATATCAAACCACGAGCTCCGCTTGTCGTTACCAATGATAATATTTCTACTCATACACTGACCAGCTACAGAAAGACCCTCGTTGAATATGGCTAGAGCATGTTCGAAATCAATATCGATAAATTTAACAGCTTCATCAAAATTGAAGTTACAACATCAGATCCAAGAGCACAAACAAAATCATTTTCTTTAACTGGATCCCACACAACTTTTGAAATTTTGTAATTTTAGGTGCTACCGGTTTCAGACTACGGTTTGGAAAACCTGCCTTAAGTTCAACGGGCATATGTTTGGATTCTAACCGCTGAGTTACTTTCAACTCGCGGCACGATGAGATTAAACTTCTTGAAGAGATAAGTAGTAGTCGATTACACTTGAACCATTGTGGGCTATATACGTACAATTGTCGTTTTCATTACCAGTAGAAAACCGTTTCTAGTTACTAATTCAAAGTGCTGACAAATGTTAATCAAATAGTGACCAAATCGCTTATTGGACGATCTTTTGACGCACGGAAGATGTCATCACCGGGAGTATCAGCTCTATTGTTAAAGTCTCCATCATATACAGAAAATTCCTTTGCATTTAGTCCACCTGGTCTTGCATTTAGGTCACCAAAGATGATCAATGGACAATCACCAACTTCTTCAAAAGAATCCATTATGCACTGTTCTACAAGTGAAACTCATTGTCTATTTCAGTATTTGTATAATAGATACTGTTCGCTGGAGGCAAATGAATGCCAACCAGAAGAACATCTAGGTCTGGAGTTTTAAGCTGAAGCACTATAGTATGATCATATTCTACCGTAATTTGTTTAACCATATTAGCATAAGTCTTCCTTACAAGAAATGCAATCCCACCCGACAAGCGTGCTGTAGCAGCACCATTTAATCGTATACCAGGACAAAGAAAAACTTTATAGTCAGGAAAAACAAAGAAGGAAATGTTCTTCAAAAAGTTTCCGTTAGAACAACAAAATCAAACTGAGAGATATGATTTTTTTTTACATCTATATCATAAACTAAAGAAAGACCTTCAATATTGTAGGTCAAAAAGGAGAGACATTCTTTTTTACTATCCTTGACACGAGCACGGCCGTTTCCCTAGGTCTCCACGTTGTCGGGAGGATGCAGGGGCACCAGAGGATCGTTATTTCGTCCACAGATACGTCCAGAGCTGTTTTTCGGGTGGGCCCTGGAAAAACTTTCAGTGAGCTGCATCTGCCTGGTCCTCACGCGACTTCGGGTGCAAGGGCCATAGTCTGGGGACCGACCCTCTGTTTCATTGACAAAGGACACTTGAGGGGGCTGAGGGTTCTCAGCGCACCAGCACCGTCACTCAGTGCAGCTGTTGTCTCCGCACAATCAAAGGACTGGCTCTCCACGTCGTTTGGCGGGTCCACAGAGGAGACCTGTTTTAAGCAGAGTCAGGCTATCGTCAAGAACGTCGGCTAGAATCGATGTGGGACCTTGAAGACCCTCTGAAGCACCGACAGGAACTCCTACCTGGTGTACGCCGTTGTGGCCCATGGTCACGCCAGGACTTGATGCCTCCCCATGTGAAGGTGCATCAGGTCTGTAGTCAGGGCAGTTTGTGTAGGCCTCAGGGTGGTTGCTCTGGCTCTGATTTTGATCAGGACGTGCGAGGGTCAGTCCTCTGTTCCTGGGTGTACTGGTTCTGGGCAAGGTGAGGAACTCATGCATGCTGTACAGAGGAGGAGGAAAGGAGGATGTGGAAGATGGCACTGGATGTCTAGAAACACAAGATGGAAGGGGACAGGTGGAGGTAGAAGAAGGGGGATGGATGGATGTAGAAGGCGAAGGGGTGTGGATGGAAGTCACTGATGCACATGGACGGTTGGAAGTAGAGGTTGAAGACGAACAAGTGGAACTGGAAGGCAGAGGGCAATGAGTGGAAGTGGAAGGTGGAGGGGAACGACTGGAAGTAAGTGGCAGGGGGGGGGGGGGGGTGGAAGTGGAAGGTAGAGGGGAGTGGGTGCAAGCTTGTGCAGAGGGGGGACGGGTGGAATTGGAAGGTGGAGGGGAGTGAGTGGAAGCATATGGCAGAGGGGGACGGGTGGAAGTGTAGGGTGGTGGGGAATGACTGTAAGTGTGCGGCAGAGGGGGGCGGGTGGAAGTGGTGGAGGTGTGGACAACAGGCACGTTACCGTTCAGAACAAGGTGCTCCGTCTGTGCCCTGGGTCCAGACACCGACTGGCGCTGGCTGGCACGCTGGTTACCACGTCCTCCTGCTGTTCTGAAATGAGGAGATCTCTGTTCCCGGAAACACAGGCCCTGTAACCGCTGTCGACGCAGTTCCCCTTGTTGACGGATTGTCAAATCGCCAGCCACACGGATACCCAAGGTGTCCGACATGTCCTTTCTGCAGTCGTTTTCTTGTAAGATGGAAATCTTGTCACTCCAGCTACGCAATCGCGCGACAGGAGTTCGAGGTCTGCCATCTTGGTACTTGGGGCCTACCCGATGAGCCCGCTCTACATCTTCTAGAGACCATGCCTTGATAGGGTAGAAACGAGTGAGCAGTTGTAGGACTTTGCGAACACACGTTATGTCATCTTCTCGTTGATCTTCTTGAACATTGAAAAGTCTGATGTTATATTGGCGTGAAAAAGTTTCAAGTTTATGTTAGTGATCATGTAAATGTTCCGTCCTATCCAAAAGGTAATCTTGCCATTGAAAGAGTTGGGATAACTGATGCTCCAAGACAGAACACTTGTGGGACAGACGTGATATTTCTTCCTTCAGCTCCTTGCTTTCGTCTTTCACTGAACAACACAAAGATTGAAGTACAAAAAGACTACTCTGGTGGAGATTCTGGCCCTGGGTTTGAGTGGTGTGTTTGTTAGTGGGTCCGGGGTTCAATTCGATATCACCACATCGAATAAGGAGTAAACACCAAAACAGATAAGTCAACGTACACCCCATCAAAACACCGCTTGGTCTGTCCTTCAATTGCATGACTCGTATCATCATCTTTTTTGACTGATATTTCCCTTTCAGTCATAAAGCTCCAAAACGTCCACAGAAAACCACCACAAACATGTCTGAAATCCAAGGAAGCCGACGGCATAATAGCGGGATGCAACACAACACAAAGTTCAAAAACAGCTCACAGTCATATAAACAGTTTGCATGAAAGGGAGCACCGGAGAAAGCACGTTCGCTCGCTATGACCGCTTGTCACATACTCCCAGAGAGAGACAGAGACAGAGAGAGAGAGAGAGAGAGAGAGTATCGCAACGCAACTTAAACACACAACAGCGGACTCACACACAAGCGCGCGCGCGCGCACACACACACACACACACACACACACACACACACACACACACACACACACATGCACGCACACACGCATGCACGCACGCACGCGCGCACGCACATGCGCGCATGCACGCACGCACGCACGGACGCGCATGCACGCACGCACGCGCGCGCGCACTCACACACACACACACACACACACACACACACACGCGCGCGCGCGCGCGCGCGCGCGCACGCACGCAGTCACACTCATAAGCACACGGGTGACATCCAGTTCAATACTTCAAAAATATATATACCACAAATAAAGAAGAAATGCCGGAAGAAGGAAAAAAAAACATATAACCGTCCACAAGAACCGGAGATACAGAATATTAGCTTCATTCCCTCAAATCTGCCAAACGTTGGCATGTAAACCAGCAAACACGCTGACATTTCAACATCTTTCATATACCTCCACTATCCCCCTCCCCCCACTCTTTCCACCCGTTTGTAAGATGAAGCTGATGAACACAGCGCATACACTGGACGAGACACGCAAACAGCACTGCCGTATGCACGTAGGCACGCGCACACACACACACACACACACACACACACACACACACACACACACACACACACACACACACACACACACAGAGTTTCAACTTCTGTCTGTCTCCTCATCCTTAACTACTCGGTGCAAACAGACGAGTGTTGACGACCTCTGTCGCTGCCTACAGTAGAACGTGACGTCACAGAACGTCGTAGATCATGTCCGGCAGACTCTGAAATATTTAGGGGGGGGGAAAATGACAGAAAAAGGGAAGCAACTCTGGAAAGATGAACTCATTTTCTTCTTTGCATTCCTGATTCTCTTTCTTAAATTACATGGGAGAGAGAGAGAGAGAGAGAGAGAGAGAGAGAGAGAGAGAGAGAGAGAGAGAGAGAGAGAGAGAGAGAGGAGAAATAAAGAGACAGAGAGACAGAGAGGAATAGAGAGATAAAGTGATAGATCAGAGACAGA
>JADBJO010033039.1:0-2500 GCA_016801955.1 Conus betulinus
AGAGAAGAGCGAAGGGGGTGGGGGAGCGGGGGGGGGGGGAGGGGAGAGGAGAGAGAGAGAGCGAGAGAGATTGAGAGGTAGGAAGAGAGCGAGAGAAGGGCACAACAATAATCATTTTTCATAAGATTAATCATATACACCATAATGTAATCCGCACAACAGCACACCACACCCACAGACGGACACACACCCGACAACACACACACCCACACACACAACATAAAACACAAAAACACATCACACACACAACAGCACAAACAAACAACAATTGATAATAATATATATATACTAATATGATATTAAATATATATATATATGTATTATAATATCTATTAGGAGAGAGAGAGAGGAGAAAGAGAGGAGAGAGATGAACACATACAGACAGATCAGACAGACAGACTACGACATACATAGACAGAGAGAGACAGACATACATAGAGGAGATTGGTGTGTTTCATACAAACAACCCAGATCGCAAATGGGGGGAGGAGGTATAGTATATTGACACTAGTCTTCATCGTGTTACATAACCATTGTCGAATTTGGAATGCTTGTGTTTTACCATAAATAGTGGAATTGTTTGATGTAGTATATTTCATTAGATGATGACATTAACAAGACTCATTTGAAAAGACTCGATTCTTTGAAATATTTGTTTTGTGTTATGACTTGCTCTCTGAGGGTCTCTTAATGCTGGACACGTTTAGCACAAAATGGACTTCACTTCTTTCGAATTTTGGCCTAATGGACAAATTAGATTTCTGTCACATAATTGCGTATAACGAAAATGATGAGCAGCAATATCAGACACAGCAAATCTGAATCTTATCATGACACGCTTGAATTGCTGTCCATCTTCATCGATATATACACAGGTAACCGCGGTAAATGAACTAAAGGCTCTATATGATTTCAAATCTGTCGCTATTTTGCACGTGAGAATTCCAATTTTTGCCAACTACAATCAGTTAGTCTTTCTCGGAATATCCCAATAAAACCATTCAAATCACTTACACCTTGATTCATCCATACAAAGCTGAAATCATATTCACCCAGTGTCATCCCCCACCTTGGTCACCCATTTTTTTTTCTGAACTTCTATTTGTCAAAGTTCAACGAGATTCTATAGTACACTTTTGACCGGTAATCTGTGCTCCTGCATCTGAACGATTTTTAACCTATATCGAACACCTTTAACAACAGAATTCAAGCATATAGCATGCCTTGCCGTTCCACCATATGCTAAATCATTCATTCGGCGTTTGCAACGATACCCCAAGACATTTCTTAAGAACAAAAAGATGGATTTTAACCCAGTGCACAGCGGCAGCATCGAGGCCCCATATTACAGCTCCGTAATCCCCACCCATTTACTGTGACATAGGCTAAATCTGGCAATCAAACAATTCCAAAATCAGAGTAAGAAAATCGTTAATCGTTATTTAGTAATGATACTTTTTTCGTAGCGCACAATAATGCATTTGTTGCTCTACTTGCTAATCATCGAAATCGCAAGCACAGGCAAAACTCAAAACGCGTGGAAAGAAGTGGATACCAAATTATTTTATACACATCAACAACAGGCTTTATAGGCTTGTATGTCCGTCTCCTGCTCTCCTCCATCTCTCCTCTCTCTCTCTCTCTCGCTCTCGCCCCCTCTCTTCTCTCTCTCTCTCTCTCTCTCTCTCTCTCATCTCTCTCCTCTCTCTCTCTCTCTCTCTCTCTCTCTCCTCGCTGCAAGATACCTGCCCCCCTTCTAAATACGATTTATATTGCTTTTTTGACTATGTTGACGTTTTTAACTAGAATGAAGCTGCGACACCTTGTAAAGTTTTTAACTGGGTTTGTGTCTCCTGTCACTGTTTCTGATCACAAGACCACATCATCGGCATAAAGGAGAATGAAAATCTCTAAGTAGAAACTCGTTTTGAACATGTGCACACACTGCTTTCCACGATGTATGATTTCCTGTGTCAATTCTTTAATAGATAAAGAGAAACAGAGAGAGAGACAGACAGAGGACAGAGAGACAGAGAGGAGAGAGACAGACAGAGACCAGAGACAGAGATAGAACAGACAGACAGAGACACAGACAGAGACAGAGAGACACAGACAGAGACAGAGTGAGAGAGAGAGAGAGAGAAAGAAAGAGAGAGAGAGAGAGGACACAGAGACAGAGAATAGACAGACCAGACAGAGACACAGACAGAGAACAGAGGAGAGAGATGAGAGAGAGAGAGAGGAGAGACAGAGAGAGATGGAGAGAGAGAGAGAGAGAACAGAGAGAGACAGAGGAGAGAGAGAGAGAGAGAGAGAGAGAGAGAGGAGAGAGAGAGAGAGAGCTTACAACACGGAAAGTCTTAATGTCCGTCTCCAAAAATGTGCATAAGGCCATAAGACAAGGTCAGGGAGAAACTGTTGACAAATGTTATCACAAAAATAAAAGACAACACACCTGACACCCGAACGATGCTGATCAGAACACAGAGAGAGAGAGAGA
>JADBJO010033039.1:12500-15020 GCA_016801955.1 Conus betulinus
TATTTCTCTTAGTAACAGTAGTAGTAAAATGTTTCTGGATAACAATGAATAACAGACTTCAAGAATGGATTGAGGATACAAAATATTACGGGTGATTATCAAGCTGGGTTTTAAAAAGGGTCATTCGACTGTTGACCACATGTTCACATTGTTAGCTCTAGTTCAAAAACAGTTCTCTTTTAATCGAAAATTATATGTAACTTTCATTGATTTTGAAAATGTTTTCGATTCCATTAATAGAAATCTCCTCTGGCCAATTATGATTAAAAACGGTATTAAGGGTAAACTGTACAGATGTATTAAAAGTATGTACAAGGAGGTGAAAGGTAAAGTTCGTTGTGGAGCTAAATTTACAGATTATATTAATTGTTCAGCCGGGGCTAAACAGGGCGATGCCTGTAGTCTTGTGTTATTTTCACTGTTCATCAACGAGGTAGCAATTGAGGTAGTTAATAACGGGAGACACGGGGGGTTGGCTGACTTTTGATGCGTTTGAAGTATTTATTCTATTACTGGCTGATGACGTGATCTTGATGTCAGAGACAATTATTGGTTTACAGACACAACTGAATAGTTTACACCGCTCAGCTGCATCTCTCCAGCTGAAAGTTAATTTGTCTAGAAGTAACATTACTATGTTACGTAAGGGTGGTTATGTGAGTGCAAGAGAACGATGGCTATATAATAATGCTTCCATGCCTGTTGAGAATGATTACAGATGTTCAGGTTTACTTAGCAAGGATCTCGCAAGTAAGGCCAAATATATTTCTTTGTATTATGAAAAAGTTATGTGTTCTCAACAATACGTCTTTTCGTGTATTTTGCAAGTTGTTCGATAGTCAAGTGTAGCCAACTGCACAGTACGGATCGGAATTATGGGGATTAGATAACGCTGCGGTGCATTCCAGATCTGTGCATCTTTTCGCTTTAAAAGAAATTAAAAAAAAAAAAATTCGAGGTGTAAATAGACGGACGCTTAATGATGTTGTTTATGGCGAGACGAATAGGTTTCATACACACACACACACACACACACACACACACACACACACACACACACACACACTATATATATATATATATATATATATATATATATATATATATATATATTTGTTAAAAATAAGATGATAAAAGGGAAGTTTTTTAAAAACTTCCTTTTATCATCTTTATTTTTAACAGATGTTGCTCCCCAAGGGGTTGAGCACTTTAAGAATTTTATTAGGCGTTTTAGAAGTACTCTTGATATATATATATATATATTGTTTCTGCAGTGAAATGCATCCGATTCTGGCCTATTTTACTTCATATGGAAGAGTACAGAATACGTCGTAAAGCTTATAATATGCTTTATGATCTTGATTCTAGAGGAAAACATAACTGGCTAGCAAAGTGCGTATGTGTCTTTTTGAATGGTTTTGTATGGCTGAATCAAGGTGTTGGAAAGTTAAACAGTTTATGGCTAGTAAAGTGCGTATGTGTCTTTTTTGAATGGTTTTGTATGGCTGAATCAAGGTGCTGGAAAGTTAAACAGTTTATAAGTTGTTTTCGTCAACGACTAGTTGACTGCAGTTGGCAAAAATGGTCAAATCATGTGCATGATAGCAAAAGGTTTGATTTTACAGACAGTTTGGTAATTCCCATGATCTGAAACCTTATATAATTTTAGAAATGGATAGACACTTTAAATACATAATGGAAAAATTTGGACTTTGAATATCGGATTTGGCAATACATAAATTTGTATACAAAACCGATGATGTGATGACATTGATATGCTTTGTCCTCTTTGTAAAGTGTCACAAGAAAATAAGATGCATGTTGTTCTTTGTTGTCCAGCCTTTATGGACATTAGAAATGAATTGATTAAGCCAAAAAAAATCTATAGACAGCCTTTTCCTATCGAGATCGACACTATTGATGTCGTGAATTTCGACAAAAGATGTTTAAAATCTTTCGTTGTTTTTTGTATAAGGCATTTAAAATGAGAGAAATAGCTACCTCTTATCTCTAGTCTCTCTCTCTCTCTCTCTCTCTCCTCTCCTCTGTGTGTGTAATGTATGTGTGTGTGTGTGTGTGTTGTGTGTGGTGTGTGTGTGTGTGTGTGTGTGTGTCTAACACACACGCATTGCATGCACACACAATACACACCATGGCACGGACACAGGCAATGTACTCACTCATGCCATATTCTCCACACCCACACACACACACACACACACACACACACACCACACACACACTCACACAACACACACACACAACACACACACACACACACACACCCACACACCCACACACATGCGCGTGTGCCCACATGTACTCACACACACACGCAGGTGCCGCACAGTGCACATACGCGCACAGAAACACACAACACACACACAACAACCACCCACACACACACACACACACACAACACACACCCACACCACACCCACACACACACACCCACACAACAACACACACCACTCACCCACACAAAGTACTCATTGCGATACCCCACTCCGTGTCACTTGG
>JADBJO010033040.1:0-15020 GCA_016801955.1 Conus betulinus
GATAGACTTAGCCCATTTAGCTTCATATATTCACCCATCTTGTCAAACTCGCGTTGATAAATCTTTTTTATATAATTTATACTACGCTGGGGTGTTTTCTTTTTCAGAGTTACTTTCCATCCACATGCATATATCATCCACATATTGAACAAGCACAACATTGTTCGATATCTTACTTGGCAAATCATACATTAATATGGTGAAGAGAGAGGAGCTAGAACTGACCCTTGAGGGATTCCCATTGATAAGTTTCTGGATGTCTTGCAAAAAAAAAACATTTAATATAGTTATATATTTTTCCAGACAGCCAATGTCTTTAATTTTGTTCAAGAGCTGGAAATGCCACACTTGGTCATACGCTTTGTTTATATCTAAAAGGTGGCTAATATACATTTACGTCTGGCAATTTTTTTTTTTTTTCATTAGTAGCTAATTTTACTAAGATTTCTGTTGTTGATCTTCCTTTTCGGAAGCCAGCTTGGTTAATTGGAATTACATCATATTTTTCGTAATAATGTACAAGCCTATTTAGAACTATTCTTTCTGAGAGTTTACAGACATGGGATGTTAATGCGATAGGCCTATAGTTCTTAATATCGTTAGTAGATTTACCTTGTTTGTGAATAGGGACAATAATTGTCTGTTTCCAGATTTTCGGCATTTCACCACTTCTCCAACATTTATCAAATAATTCATGAAGAAAATCAATAAAATTTTCGGGCAAATTCCTTAACATCTGATTAGATATTGCATCTAATCCTACAGATGATTTTTTTATTTGGAATTTGTCGTATAGTTTCTTTTAGTTCTGTTATTGTTAAAGAAACATTAAGGTTATTGCACTTATCCTGTGTTCCTTCTGTATTTGCTTCACATTTTTCTTCATGCATCCTATAATTTCTATCAGTATCTGTCAGTCCCTCAGGGCAGCTAACATTAGCAAACATGTTTACAAAGGCTTCTGCTTTTTCTTCAGCACTAGGAATATATTATTATTGTTATTTTTATGGGATACTGAGGAGATACAAATCCATTTTTCATAGCTTTTATCTCTTCCCAAGTTTTCCCCATATCTTTACAATCTCTAATTTCAGAATTACAAAAGTTATTCCAGTGTTGCATCTTAGCATTTTCTATTACATCATCACTTTCCTTTCCAGACTCTTTCATTTTCTTATGGTTACTTACTGACCTCTTTTTGCAATAAAGCTTAAATGCTTCTTTTTTCTTGTTGTTTGCAATTTCACATTCTTTGTTCCACCAAACATTCCCGCTATGCTTCTTTGATTTTGTGCTTTTTAGCTTTGGAATTGATGTATTTGCTGCTTCAAGAATGTATTTACAGAAACGTTTATACTGGTCGTCTATATTATCCACAGATGAAAACTCTATATCCATGTTTCTAAGACTATCTTTAAAAAGAGACCAATCTGCACATTTATAATTGTATTTTGGAATCATATCGTCTTCAAAATATTCTTTGTCCTCCATTTTATTATTCAGTGATATTGTTATAGGAACGTGGTCTGATCCTAGAGGATCATTCCCTTTTTCCCATGAAGAGTTTACTGCCAGTGATGGAGAGGCAAATGTAAAGTCAATGGCGGAGGGATTATGGGTAGCTATATCAGGTATACATGTAATATTTCCATTATTGAGTATGCATAAAATGGAGTCTGCAATATTATCTAATAATCGATTATTTGAAACGAAAGAACAGTTGTTATCCCAAAAGGTGCATGAGCGTTAAAGTCACCTCCTATGATCCATTTATCCCTTTGATCCTGAAATTCCCTCAACCATTCTGTGTTTTCGTTATTGGGTCCTTTTGGTAGATAGACTGAAGCAAGATTCAAAATTAAATTCGATGAGAATTTTACCATAATGGCACAACATGAAACAGATGATATGCTATTAGCTACAGGTGGTGTTCTTATGCAATGGTCCAGACCTTCACTTATATAAATAGCAGTTTGAACACGACGGTCTGAACATTGTTTCAAAAACTGGAGGGTGGTAATATCCAGGTATAACAGGCAGTTTATCACTGCTTACATTCAATGATTGTAGTAATATCACTTGAATATTTTCAGATGATAAATATTGCTTTAAGTAATATATATTTTTTGTAATAGAGCGACAGTTCCATTGTAGGATTTTTATGTTAGTGTTTTTCTTTTTCTTCTTCATGAGAAATAGTGTCTCAATATCAATGTTTTTTTTTCACTAGTAGGTTATCATGTCTGAAAGGTATTTGGAAATAGAAAAGTAGGAGAATAAAACCTGAGAAAGGAAAACAAAGTGGGCACGTCTCCTCCAAGTCTCTTCCTAAAAAAAAAGGCAAACCACAAAGTATGCCTGTTTTTGTTTCCAAAGACCTCGCAGACATTTAACCCTATAGCTATTGTACAAACAAAATTGTCCGTTTATGGCATGAAGGCCCAAGGAGGAAGTGGACGACCAAAGTCAGGAGGGGGCATGAACGCAGGCGGAGGGGGGCACCAACGGTCAGCTCTGCGTCTCTGCCTCCGTCGAGGTCGCTCCCAGAAGAGGCGATGCAGGTGGCGGCCAAGGTTCCCTGCCATGTACTTCGCACCTTCAGCGTTTGGGTGGATGTAGTCCTGGAAGTGGAGGCCCCTGTGCATGGCGTCGTAGTCTACGTAGGTCACGTTCTTCGTACCCCGCTTGAGGATCTCTGAGTAGGTATAGGCGTTGTAGACGGTTCTTTTTGCTTCCAGTACGTTTGATTTGACTGGTAAAGCTCGGCTTACTACAACGTGGGCTTTTGGAAATATCGCCTTAATTCCTTTCACTGCTGAAGCCATTTGAGAACCACATTCTGCTGCATCCTTTGCTTTCAGATCGTTGATGCCTGTGTGGAGCACCACACAGTCAGGTGCAGGCTGAAGTTCCTCACTGGCAGACTTCGCCACATCCTCTATTTTATCTACAGTGAAGGCATTGCGGAAGGCCACCTGTAGACCGTATGCGTTGCCGAGTCTGGCTGCATCTATTTTCTTCATTGTCGAGTCTTGCAGTATCAGCACACGGGGCGAATCTGATGGTGTGTAGTGGTTCTGACGCATTTTCTTTTCTTCAGGAACTATGACGTGTTTAGATGTGACGTCATTTTCTGCCTTCTTCTTTGGAATAGGCTTCTCTGATTTTTTTTTTACCTCCTTTTGTATACGTACGTCGACTCTCCTTTGGATGGGAGGCTGGTCGGCTCTGATGAAAGGGAGTTGGTAAAGGTGAGGATGAGGAGCCAACAGCTTCTGCATAGGACCGGGTCTGTGGAGGTTGGGCTATGCGGGTCTCCTGCGTTTGAGTCCCACTGCTTTTTTTGTTTTCCGTCCGCATTTTTCTTGAAAGAAGCAATTGTTCTTGTTTGCTCTTCGACCAATTTTCTAGTTTAGAAATTCGCGCACATAACTCCATTATTATTTTCTCCAACCTTTTCCCACCACTATCTATCTCAACATCTCTTGGCTAACCTGTGCTCCAGCCCAGAGTCATTTTCTTCCTTTTCGTTCAAGCGGCCGTTGATCGCCTGAGCCAAGTTTTCCTTATTTTCGTTTACAGCAAGGTCACACCACCTCCGTTCTCACTCTGTCTGTTGGCCACATGTGTGTGTGTGTGTGTGTGTGTGTGTGTGTGTGCCTTGCTATGCTAATTTCTATTTCCCCATCCCCCTTCCTCCTCATCTCTCTCCCCCCCCCCCCCCCCCCCCCCCCCCCCCCCCCCTTCCCCTCAACACCAACCTGGTCCTCATAACCTTCCCCTCTCACTAACGCCTCCATGGTTTTTTTCTTCCCCAACTGAAATGTCACATGTACACATGTATTGAGATGCGTCTTAAGGTAATGTTGGGGTTCAACATTTTGAACATTATGTTATATGTTGTGCTGGTCTTGGATTTGTTTCTTTTGGATTTGTTTTTTTTTTTTTTTTCTTTTTTTTTTTTTTTTTGAGGGAAAGGTGTAAATATGACTCTGTGTGCTCATTATTTTCCCTTAAAAAATCGTTCATTCATTCAGTCGTTTCCCACGTCAATCAGTGTGTCGGTCAATATGTTTCTCATTCATATTTTCATTCTATCGGTGCACACTATGTCAGTACGTGTCATCCATACCAACGGCCC
Source organism: Conus betulinus (assembly GCA_016801955.1). Taxonomy (NCBI): domain Eukaryota; kingdom Metazoa; phylum Mollusca; class Gastropoda; order Neogastropoda; family Conidae; genus Conus; species Conus betulinus. The sequence continues at coordinate 4,142 of JADBJO010033040.1, forward strand.
TGTTGGCTTTCTCTTCTGAAACTTGATGAAAGGATTTCATGTGTGTGTAAAACGTTGTGTGTGCGTGCCCCAGGCAACCTCGTTTACAGTCTCATTCAAAAGAAGTTTCGGGAAGGGAATTCAGAACCAATGAAGACTCCTAAGGGAAACTCTTCCTTTACTGAAAGGGCCCAGTGGAGATTGGAACCCAGAACCCCAGGAATCACCAGGATCAGGAGGCCGGCTCTCTACCAGCTAATCATTCTGGCCCCATCCTTGTCCATTACAATAACTGTACACTAACTTTTTATTGATAAGCTCACCTATGGACAGACATTTTCACTAAAGATGTGATTACTTTCATCATAAATGTCCCATCCAACGAGTCCAAAACTTGTTTTGTTCAAAATCGACACAAAAGAACAGTCCAGGTATGTCATTTTCTTTGAAATAGTGGATGACGTCATAAGACAACCCGACATTGCCACCTATATACCTTCCATTTACAAATCCACTTTGATCGGTACTAATAAGCCTTGACAGCGTGTGTGTGTGTGTGTGTGTGTGTGTGTGTGTGTGTGTGTGTGTGTGTGTGTGTGTGTGTGTGCGTGCATGCGTGCGTGCGTGCGTGCGGCGTGTGCGTGCGTGCGTGCGTGCGTGCGTGCGTGTGTGTGTGTGTGTGTGTGTGTGTGTGTGTGTGTGTGTGTGTGTGTGTGTGTGTGATCTTAAAGACAGTTGGAACAATTCAGTTTGTGTGATACTGAGTTGATTGTCGGTGAAGAAAACAATTCACTGATCAGTTCTAAGAGCAGGCTGATTCCACAGATACCAGACCTATGCTCACTAGAAGTGACTCGTGAATGTTCAACGCGCATATGATCAGTTGCTGCACATATTTTAAAGTCCTCTAGCCACTTGCCCCTTCCACAAATCCCCACCTAGCTGACACCCAGGACAGCTTCCAAGCAGATGGTCTGGGTGTAGCTGTGGTGTGTCTGTACAGCAGCACTGGGGAGTCCTTCTGTGGTGACAAACTCACACATTTTGGCTGCTTGTAGAGTGACGTCTTCTTCATCAGAGGAAAGTCTGCACCGGAGGAGAATTCAGAGTGTGTAACGCTGTGTTTTGAGGATGGGTGGTGGGAAGATGTGTGCCATATTTTTCTTGCATTGTTCGTCAAGCTGTGATTGCCAAAGCGCCAGGACTTTTGACGTGACTGATGCTGGGTTGGGTATGAATGAAGTGCAGAGCGACTGTTTGGGTTTTCTGAGAAAAGTTGAGGAAGTAGCTGATGTCTTGTTCCAGCATGGATGTAGAGCAGTTTGACCATCACAACTTGATTTAGTGACCATTTTCTTCTCTCAGTGATTCTCCAGCTTTGCAGACAGGTTTGGATGCTGGAGATTTGATTACTGCATTGTCCAATATGGACTACCACTTCACTGGATTTATTGAAGGGAGTTTGACAGAGGACTGGGACCTGAAAAAGTCAAGTGAAAATGTCTGAAACAATCTGGTGATGAAGACATGGGTACTTTTTTTTTTCAAAAAACTGCTTACATATTTCTCAGGTTATATCTTACTATCTCCCTCACTGTCCATATCCCCTTCCTTTTTCTTTCTTCTCCCTCCCCATTTCCTCCTTCTTCTTCTTCATCCTTCCCCTCTTCGTCCTTTTCTCTTCTAAAATCATTATTAACATTATTATTGCTACAGTTGTTGTGTTGTTGTTGTTTGTTGTTGTTGTTAGTAGTAGTAGTGGTATGATTTATTGTAGCATCATCATTGTTGTTGTTGATGTTGTTGTTGTTGTTGTTTGCTGCTGCTGCTGCTGCTGCTGCTGCTGCTGCTGCTTGTTGTTGAAAGGAGAACTTGACTTGTGAGGTTGTTACACCAAATCGATTCCAGAAGGAAAGAATACTATTCATTCTGAGAGAGTTTTTTGTAAGGGAACAAGTGAAATACATGAGGTACCATGGGGAACAACTACACGATTCTTCAACCTGGCTTTGGACATTCTTGTTATTTCTTCTTAGCACTCTACGTACTATTCTCACCTTTAGCGCCATGTTTCCTTTTAATTGCATGTGAAAAAAGGAAGGAAAGAAAAAAAGAAAAGAAAAAACGGGTCGTTAGCACGAAGGCTGGAATCAACCACGACGACTATAACAACGATGCAGTTGATGACGGCGATGATGACGACGACGATTACTATGATGACGATGACGACGATGACAATGAGAGGTGAAATCAGAGAACTCTGTCATCGTGCACAGTTTGCAACACGAGGCACACGCAGCACACAGTCAGGTAAACCTTTTGGGAGAATTCCATGCACAGCAGACAACCAGTGTTGGAGTCGCAGGCTTCTACACCCCACTACGCAGCGGGGCCGCCACAAAAGCCCGGGGCACAGGCGACGCCGTCGACAGCAGTTGAGACAGTGAAGGTAGAACAGGGGTAGGGGAGAGGGCAGGGGGGTGTGGGCAATGGAGAACCGTGATGAGGGAGGGGGGTGGGGGAAACTGTTACTGATGGGGTGGTGTTGTGTGTATTACTGTCGGACTCTCGATTTTAAAGGTATGAATGCGTGTAACGAATGTTCCCTACACACACACACACACACACACACACACACACACACACACACACACACACACACACACCATATGAACATGGATGGCCAGGCAACATGCAAATTAAGTTTCTTTTCTTTTATATGCTGCCTGAACCATCAAGACATTATAAACACATATCACCATAAATCATTAATGTAAATCAGCAGGCACAAAATCAATACACGCCACCACACAGCGCGCAGATCAATATTGAACATCAACTAAGGTATGTAATAGCACAGGGAACTTTAACCATCGCTCTCAGAAAACTGTCACATCATTTTGTTCTGGCACAGACCTCGCTGGCACCGTCAGTAGTGTCTCAACAGGCACAGTTCACACACTTGGCTGCAACGAGCTCAAGTCACAGTCTATAGCTCCAACCAGGGCAAGCAGAGCCGCTCACGAACACAGTGTGAAGTGGTGTCCCACAGAGCACACCCACACAGCAGAAAATCACGTCAGACCTGGACATCGTATAACCTGGAAATCAACCTGAAGAAAGAAAATGAACAAAACGAATCAAATTGTAAACTTTTAGAAACAATCTAATGTTATGATAACGGAAAACCCGTAATATCATAAATGATAAATCGTACTGATATAGCTCGATTTGAAGAGCTGGACCAAGTTCTTGATATAATCTATACAGATTTCATTTCCTACCTTGTGGACTTTGAAAAACCTAACGTTTATTTTTAATGGGCATTAAAAAAAACCTAAAGTTATTTTTTTTAATGGATATTGAAAAACAAAACTAATGCTGATTTTCAATGGACATTGAAAAACATAACATTGATTTTCAGTGAACATTGTACAACCTAATGTTGAGTTTTAGTGGACATAAAAACTAACAATAATTTTTGGCTGGAAAAAGCTTCAAGTGTGTCAATGTCGACGTTATCTACACTTTGAAAGACTATTTAAAGTAGCCCATCCAATTCAAGACCTGCTCATATCAACTTTCCAAAGGGAAAATACACTTCTCTGACAAAACATAAATGGCATCACCTATTCACGTAATGCGGTCTTCCTTTCTGTGACAAAACCTGCATATGCGGATCCTAGGTTTGTTTCATCACCCATGCCTTGGAACAAGAAGCAAGAATGCAAAACAAACAAAAGAAGCCATCACAGAGTATTGCCTCAGTTCAAGGTAAAACATCACAGGGAATGCAATAGTGCACAAACATTGGCGATGCATGATTAGTTCAAATATCGTGCGTTCCTCTGCTGCACAGGTCACAACTATAATAAACGAATCGTATTCCTGTGAGCTCTGACACACTGCCTTTGAATCCCTTCATGGCGTGATTCTAAATATTCAAGTGAAAAGCGCCACAGTGTGTTGAATTCCATAAAACTTACAGCATTGGTAGACGGTATTCAGAGTACTTGCCTTTCGAATTTACGGCACTTGGAACTTATGTAAACCAATAAAACCAAATAATCTCTAATTGCTTCCAGACATTCATTATCGTGCGAATGTCTTCAACATGAAATTGTACTGTCTTCAACATGAAATTGTGCTCACTCACCATATTATATATATATATATATATATATATATATATATATGTATATATATATATATATATATATATATATATATATATATATATATATATATATATATAATGCTGAACAATTTAAATAGTGGAGGAGGAAAACAAGTGTGGGTAAACAATTCTTCCATCATTGTAGTAATGACCTGGCAAAGATTTGAAAATTAAAACAAACAAAAACAAAGAAAAGGGGTTGAAGATAAAGAAAATAGGAAAATGGGTATTATAATAAATAAAACCCTTCACTAACTGCTTGAGGGGAACCATCGCAATCCCTCTCGAAGGAGATCTATATGTATCGCCTGCTCCTAGACCTTTCGTCCGCTGGATCGGACTCACCAGGGAGACACGGCTGACAGTGTCTGTACTCTTGGCGTCAAATAAAGACACACCACAGTCCGTAATTTTGTGGTGTTCTCACCACCAAGGGTTCAAAAAAGAATCCAACCGCACCCCTAAAGCAGCCAGCGAAAGGTAGTAGAATAAAATAAAACGAAAGTGTGGAGAGGAAAAAAGTTGCTGAAAAACTAAAAACATTATGCAAACAATATAAAACGTAGGGGACAATCTTTGAGCCCTATGCTTGAGGATCCATTTAAGATGCAAGGGAGATCAAAAGAGATGGAACAGTCTGAGTGGTCAGATCAATATATATATATATATATATATATATATATATATATATATATATATATATATATATATATATATATATATATATATAGAGAGAGAGAGAGAGAGAGAGAGAGAGAGAGAGAGAGAGAGAGAGAGAGAGAGAGAGAACAAAATACAAAAAGAGCATTTTTTTCCCCTCAAATTTTCGTCGAGCACAGCTTACCTTCCACAGGGGAATGTACTGGACTCAAGATCACACAGGTGCTACACATGATTGCGACAATCATTCAACCAAACAAGAAGAAAGAAATAGCAACTGTGAAAATGTGGAATAAAATCTACGATAAATAGATAGATAGATAGATAGATAGATAGATAGATAGATAGATAGATAGATAGATAGACCGTCCTCCGTTTTGCAGCTTACCATAGAAGAGTCTTCAGGATAGCCTGTGGTCTGGTATGTGAGCTAGATGCCCTGCCCATCAAAAGATAGATAGATAGTTCTTCTGTTGAATTGACCAGAACCTCTTCAGTCATCTAGGGGTTGAGAGGGGGTGAGATGATTTATAAATACGAAGGTGGCTGATCAAGCTAATGCACAGAATATGCAGCGACAGATTGGACAGGCAATGTGAGAGACCCGCTCTTGATTGCTGGCGCCGGCTTTCCTCGTCTGTCTCTTTTGTTGTGCGGCAGCTGTCCTCCTTAATTCACATAAACTGGCGCTCTATAGATAAACGGATAGAGCTACGCCCCCTAGCTGATCCATAGCAGTTTGTTCCCATGTGTTTGGATTGATGTTAAACGCTTTCAAGGATGTTGTGAAAGTGTCTTTGAAGCATGTCTTCTGACTTTCATGGGACCGTCCTCCTTTTTGCAGCTGACCATAGAAGAGTCTTTTGGATAGCCTGTGGTCTGGCATGCGAGCTGCATGACCTGCCCATCGAAGCTGAGACAGCCTCAGGATGGTGTGGATGCTCAGCAGGCCTGCTTGGTCGAGCACCTCTTTGTCTGGGATTTTGTACTGTCAATTTATGATTAACGATCTTCTGAGGCAGGTTGTGTGGAAGTGATTCAGCTTCTCGGTATGCCGTTGGTACACTGTGTACGTTTCCCATGTGTAGATGAGTGTGAGAACAGCTGATCTGTACACCTTCAGCTTAGTCTCTATACTGATGGCACTTCTAATCCAAACATGGATGTTAGTTTCTGTGTAAACATTGAAAGTGCAGACATCAGCAAACAGAAACCTCCTGATGATGTCTGTCACAACCTTAGATTTTGCCTGGAGCCTCTGAAGTTTAAAGAGCTTGTCATCTGTGGTGTATCTGATGGCATTGCCTACGTTTCCTTCTTTGAAGGTATACATCAGCACTGCAGAGAACACGATGCCGAACACAGTGGGAGCAAATATACAGCCTTGTTTTGCGCATTTGTGACAGGGAATGCACTAGACGTCTCTTCTCTGCCCTGGATACAGGCCTGCATGCACCATGGAATTGTCGTGCCATAGAGATAAATTTCGGTGGGCGTCCGTACATGGCCATGATCTTCCACAGGCCCTCTCTATTGAAAGTGTCGAAGGCCTTGGTCAGGTCGATATAGGTGGAGAACAGGACGGCATTTTTTTTTTTCTGATATTTTTTCTTGGAGTTGTCTGGCAGCAAATACCATATCAATGGTTCCTCTGTCTTTTCTGAAGTGGCACTGTCCGGCTCTCCGGCAAAAGCACTTTGCTCAAGGTGTGTTATCAGGCGATTCAGCAAAATCCTGACAAGTGTCTTGCCTCCTATAGACAGGTGGTTGTTACAAGCATGGGTGTCCCCTTTGCACTTGTACAAATGGGTTGCAGATGCATCTTTTGAACTCCTGAGTATATCTATCTATCTATCTATCTATCTATCTATCTATCTATCTATCTATATATATATATATATATATATATATATATATATATATATATATATATATATATATATATATATATATATATATATATATGCATACATACATACATACATACATACATACATACATACATACATACATACATACATACATTTGTATAAGCTGATGGTCTATGGCATCCAAAGCCGTAATAAACCAACAAACAATGATCCACAATATGCATTTTCATAAGTATCTATATCCTAGTGATCTACTAAATGTTTGTCAGAATAGTTGACATAAATCATTTTTGATGGAATCAATTTGACAGTCACTAAGCAGATTTTTTTTCTAAGATGATCAGAAATATATTCATTTATGTGCTTTTCAGGTGGTTTGGATGATACTGGCAAAATATAAATTTGTCTGTAGTGGGCTGGTTCAGAATCGTCAGGAGATTTGAAGATGGGAGCGACTTTCGCAGATTTGAACGGCGCTGGAAACTAACATTTTTCAGTGTACGGGTTGTGGATGTAAGCAAGTGTTTCAGATGTGATTGAAGTGAAAATTTTGTATTTTTCACATTCATTCCATCAAATCCACTACTCACTGTGTCCTTTAAATGACTCAACGAAGTGTAAACACCAGTTACAGACATGAATGGTTCCTACATTTGGGAATAAATATTCTTGAATTTGCAGAACGTTGATATTTTTCAAAGTCATTAGTTGAATGTGATTTTGTTTCATGGTACGTTCTGCTACACTTGTGAACTGTCTGTTGAGTTTTTTTTGTATGATGCTGCCCATGTTATATATATGTTATATTTGTAAATGCATTCATAGTTTCCCATGTTGACTTTCCGTTTTGTTGGAAGAAAAACAAAAGTTTGGTATTATGATGTTTGTGCTGCTCGTTGGAGTCAATCAAACTTACTACGCTTGGTTTTTGTTTGTTTGTTTTGTTGTGGTTTTTTTTTAATTTGTTTGTTGTTTTGTTTGTTTTTTGTTTGTTTTTTCCATTCATCGTAAACAAATCTTCACGAAGAATATCGCAGTTTTGTATTTCCTCTCGGCCATCCATCTGGATCAAGGGCTGTGTTTCGCTCTTTGTCTTTTGTATAGAGCATGTCTGTTGTACAAAAAAAATAGAAAAAAAATAAATAAAGGCTTGTAGCCAGCATACTAGAGCGCCTTCTGGATTAGTACAATTGTAGACATTCGAAAATGGTGAGTGCGAAAAATCAACAAGAAAATTATCCTTCTCACATCTTACAAAAGACCTGTAGGTCGCCTGACTGTGACCTGTTTGGGGCATTTAAAGTCCAGTTTTCGCCCATGCAACACACACACTGGAAAATGGTCACTGTATCCATTGACGTTGATATTTGTTTCAATGGTGTTTTGTGAGTCAGAAAAATGAATGTGGTCAGTTAAAATTCTGCTGTCTGAAGTTACACAGAAGCAGTGTCAATTATTTGAGATAGGTTGTATGAGGAGAACATAATTGGCCTGATTGATGGGGTTTCTATAGATCGAAATCAAAGTCACCAAGGAGTAAAATTTCAGTAACATCAAGAGGTCTAGCATCCGTTATGACAGTAAACTTGTCCATCCATTCAGCATTTTCAGAGTGGGTTCTGTAAACAGTGACGTCTTGGATAGGTTTGGTTCTGTTCAGTATAATTTCTAGCCAAATTTTGAACATTTTCAAGGTACCATAAATGGTGCGTATTTAAAGTTTCATGAATTTAAACCAGTATACCCGTACATGTGGGAAGCACAGGCAGGATATTTGCAAATATAGTATAGATTGGAATTAGAATATTATTGCTAGGAACAATATCTGAGAGTCTGGATTCAGTACAATCAAAGACACGACATGATTTGTTTGTATTTTGCAGTACTGAAGATGGAGCTTAGTCTGCGTTGGCAGTGAATTTATCACGCTGCAAATAATAGTGAGGGAAAACAAACTGACAGAGATAGTGAAGACATTATTAAAAATTATGGCAACTCACAATTAAAATGGATGGATTAGGTGATTCAGGACACAATTACAAAATATGACAGCTCACTAATAAGTCAAATTCTATTCACTGGAAAAATAGAAAATATGAAATTAGTCTTGGTCTCTAATTCTATCACAATGAAACAAACAAACAAACAAACAAACGACCGACCGACCGACGAACGAACGACACATCAATCATCAATCAATCAATCAATCAATCAATCATCAATCAATCAATCAATCAATCAATCAATCAATCAATCAATCAAACAATCAATCAATCAATCAATTAATACTAGTTTTGGTCACTCTCCGTATGACAACAGAAAAAAGGGGAAACAAAGAAAACAAACAATAAACAACGAAGGCGTACAGGATCAAGTAAAAGCACCTCTCTCTGCTTCTCTAATTCCTCTAAATCCAAAAGAACAGGTGTCACTCTGTCTATGACAACAAAGAAAGGAAAAACAAACAAACAAACAACAAAACATGTACAAGAGCAAGTAAACTCACCTCCCTCTTACTTCTCTAATTCCAAAGGACTAGAGTCACTCTATGTATGACAATTAAGAAAGGAAAACAAATAAAACAACAAAAAGCAATAAACAATAAACATATACAAGAGAAAGTAGAGCACGTCTTTCTTCCTTCTCTAATTCCAAAAGAACAGGTGTCACTCTCTGTATGCCATCAAAGAAAGGAAAAACAAACAAACGAACAAACAGTAAACAATAAATATGTACAAGAGCAGTAAAGGCATCTCTCTCTTACATCTCTAATTCCAAACGAACAGGTGTCGATCTCTCTGTATGTCAACAAAGAAAGGGAAAAACAAACAAACACGCAATAACCAATAAACGTACAAGATCAAGTATAGGCACCGTCTCTCTTACTTCTCTAATTCCAAAGAAACAGGGGCTGCCAATCTTCAAGCTGTCCTTTCCATGTTTTGGAATTTCAGTTGGGCTGTTTTACTCATACTGCCGTAACTCTTGATCGACACTTCAAAATGCAATAGCTCCAATGAAATATTATTTTCCATAATATCTTCATGGTTTTTTGAAGAGTCACGTGACGCTTATTTCTTGATATAGAGGATTCGTAAGGATCGTTCTTCACTTCAACTGTCTTTCTTGTTCCAATGTGCATTGCATTTGTGACAAAATGAAAATGTACTTGACATTGTTATGGTCGTAAATCTATATGGCTTTAATACGAATACTGCTTGTGTGTTTTCGATCTGATCGTCCACTACACTTTCATCTAAAGTTTGCCTGATTGTAAGGTCCCTTCATTGGCTCATGGTGTCGGAAGAATAAAAAAAAAAAGACAAACAATCGCATCAGATCGTTCTGAAGTCGCTTACTCAAAGCACCACACAATACACTAGGGGACAAAGCTTCAAACTACTCTCCCTGCGCTGATCATTTACGTACACAGTCAGTATACAATGTTAAAATACTGTTCCTGCACTTATAACTTACAGACATAATAAGTGTACAGTTTCAAAGTGCTCTTCCTGCACTAATTATTTATGTACATAATAAGTGTATCATTTCAAAACACTCTCTCTGCATTTATTATATTACGCACATAATAAAGTACATGTTTTTTTTTTTTTTAATAATAATCATGATATATTTATTGCTTAGCCACGTAATAAGGACATAGCTTCAAAATAGTTTTCCGTACTTCTTATTTACGCACATAATAACGAGACACTTCAAAATACTCTCCCTGCACTTGTGATTTGCGCACAATTACGATATTAATTCAAAATACTCTCCCTGCACCTGTAATTTGCGCACAATTACGATATTAATCCAAAATACTCTCCCTGCAGTTGTTATTTACACACAGACTAAGGACTAAATATGCCAGATTTGGAGCCGACATTGTCATCGGACCATTTGTTGTCACGGGCAAAATACTGAAGACTATCTCGGTTCTATATACCCACGTGTGTACCGTCAGAAAAGAGTTAAAGTGTGTGTGTGTGTGTGTGTGTGTGGTGTGTGTGTGTGTGTGTGGTGTGTGTGTGTGAAGTGTGTGAGAGAGAGAGAGAGAGAGAAGACAGAGACAGAGAGAGAGGGAGGGAGTGAGTGGAAAGAGAGAAAGAGTTTCTGCTGTGTGTGTGTGGTGTGCCGTGCGTGCGTGCGTGCGTGCGTGCTGTGCGTGCGTGCTTTGCGTGCGAGCATG
>JADBJO010033041.1:0-15019 GCA_016801955.1 Conus betulinus
GCGTTTCTGAGAGTGTTGCTCAATTTCCTGACCAACACTGCAGGTGCCTGTATCTCTCGGGCCTGGTTGACGCGGGATATATTATGAAAGGAAGCGTAGAGTACAGCCCTGCCATGTAGTCTCAGACCGAAATGGAATCCGTAGCATCATCTTAATCATCCTCATTCTCATCGATCAGCATTAAAAAAAAAAAAGTCTCAAATTCTGTGGCCCTTCATGCCCTGCTCTCATGGTGACCTCAGTTTCGATGTCCTCTCCAAGCCTGTGGCCTTGGTTTGGTTCCGTCGGGGTCACCGGTATCGGCGAGTCCATGGGGGCTGTCGTTGGACGGACGTGGTGGCGCCCTCCGGAGGGAGAGCTCACTCGCGCCGGCTCCGCGACTAAGCAATTATTGTCGTCAGTAGGGGGCTTAGTAGGTGGTGTCCTGCGTATGTTAGATCAGAACAGGCGCCACTGAACACCACCGAAGTGACTCGGCAGCAGTGCAGTGTCTCCTCGGTGGGTTGCCTCTTGACGACTTTGACATTGACTGCTCCCTGTGGATTGCTGGTGCCGGGGCTGCGGCGGGGCCGACCGGGCTGTGGCTGTGGACGGGTGTCGGAATGAGCGGCGTGGGTGCACTGCCTCTGAGGTGGCGCAGAGGTTGGACCATGTTGCAAGCTTTGATGGGTCCATTTGAAACACTTTGACCGAATAGTAGACAGATTTATGTGCTGAAACGAGATATATTGGGAATTCTATGGTTTCACCATAAACACAATGTGTAGACGTTCGCCTGTCTACACCCAGAGACTTCTTAAAAGGAAACACATGTACTAATTCACAGAATACACTGATTCACAGAATATGCACTGATTCATAGGCATTAGCGTATGGCAGCTTTATCTCATCCCACGTTTCTCTTGCCTATCTCGTCTAAACTAGTGCCTTATTTGCTTTCGTACCCATTAGGATACACCTTAAAATACCTGTGGAGAAAAGAGAAGTAGATCTGTACTTCCTATTATCTCAACTCAAACTCCCAGGGTAATCTCCCACGAAACACATGTCATATCCAGCTTGTGAACTGCCAGTGTGTTTTCTTTTCTCAGCAGAGAGAGAGAGAGAGAGAGAGAGAGGGAGGGGTATTAACTGCAAGAAAAGAAAAACAAGTCATGAATTATTATTCAAAGGAACAAAACGAAAACAAAAAAAAAAAAAAAAAAAAAAAAAAAAAAGAAGAAAGAACAAAAAGTTTGCGATCGTACCTCCCCCAGTTTATGCTGAGGATTCTTCGGGGGATGAGTGGTGTAGACGAACTTGAGGAACTCAGCTTACTCAGATCCTGCAGCTTCTTCTTCAGGGTGTCAAGCTCGTCCTTGATCAGTTTGAGCACCTCCTCCTTCTCCTTCCGTTCTTCTCTCCCATGGACCTCACCGTCTCCTGCTGGTAGCGCTCCAGCGTACTGCGCGCCACCTCGTACCACTCTGCAGGAGACTGACTGAGCACTTCGTATCACAAGAACGACGATAATGGTAATGATGACAGTGAGAACAATAGTGATAGTAACAGCCATGACAATAACAACAACAGCAACCATCAAGAGAATACCTAGAAACAAAGGGATAACACACACACACACACACACACACACGCACGCACGCACACACAAAAAACAACAATAATAAATAAAAATGATGACAAAAATTTATTCCACAACAAGAAAATAAATCATGGAACAAGAGGACCAATCACATAAATAACAATGACACGATCAACGATAAAATTACAACAATGATAATGATAATAATAATATAATAATAACAAAGGTAATAATAATAATAATGATAACAAAAGTAACAATAACAACAACAACAACAATAATAATACTGATAATGATAATAATAAAGATAATCATAATAATGACAGTTTTTTTCTCCAATGGCGTCTCTAAATTTGGTTTTTCTTACTATGCGAGCAGTCACAATCCCCCCCCCCCCCCCCCCCCCCCCCGCCCTATTTCAAATCCTGAACCATCCACAATCTAATGGCATTTAACTATGGCACGTAAACAATAGCTCGGAAACGAACAAACAAGAAGACTTTGCCATCCACAAACTGAACCTGGTATTCTGCAGTGTGTTCTATTCACATTAGTTGATTTATGTATGATGAATATAATTCTTTTCAAAGTCAAAACTTCTGTGCTTGAAGATTTTAATGGATACCTTTTGACACACGATACGAGCGATACTGAACTTCTCCGGTGAAATTTCTGGCAACCATGGTGATTGGACAGTGATTTCTGTGACAACAAAATCATATTTAGAAAGTACAATAATCTGCCAATCTAACCTTCGCCGGAGAGATTTCTGGGCACCATAGTGTTGGCCAGTTCCAGAACCTTTGTCATACACGTTTTAGCACGACTCTTCAGTTTCAGGACCTGTTACACACATTCACCCACACACACACGCGCGCGCACACATGCACACACAAAACACACACACACACACTCTCATTCACACATGCGCGCGCGCGCGCCCACACAGACAGACAGACACACACGCACACACACACACACATTCACCATTTCATGACTGGGTTATACGGCAATATTGAAAAAGCAAATACATTGCGGAATACACATGTAAAGAACCAAACAAACAATGAATATGTGCGTGCGTACGTCTGTGAAGAAATTTATAAGCGACTGGTGTTATTTATAGATCAACGCCTTAGATATTGATTATCATAATCAATGCTGATATACTTTCTCCCTTCAACATGCACCTTTGCGTTTTACAAGTATTCGATTTTTTGTTCTGAACAAATTGTAAAAAAAAAAGATCCACACATAAATCATTGTGGTTATGCAATGGTTGAAGGAGATTTTTTCAAAATGTCAATAAAGTTTTAACAACAACGAAAGATTTCCTATAAAGATCAGGTCAGACAAGTGAACGACTTTTTATACACAAACCAATTCAGACAAATTAACGACTTCTTATACAGATCAAGTCAGATAAGCGAACGACTTCCTATACAGATCGGATCAGATATTAAAAGACTTCCTGTACAGACAAGTTCCTGACTGTCCCTAGGACACAGGGATCGGCCCACCTTGTCATACACCCTTCCCAGGGCACTCAAGGCCATGGCTTCTGTCTCTAGGTCACGGTCTCTGGTCAGCAGCAGGGCAGCCGAGCGGAACAAATCCGCCACCTCCCACACCATGTCAATGTTGAGGATTTCCTCGTCACGGATCACGTGACTCAACATCGTTTCTCCTGTTTGAAAATGAATTAAGAGAAGGGAGAATGTAAACAGAGGCACAAATGATATGTAAACAGATACAAAATATAGATAAATAAATTAATAGATGATATAATATAAATAAATCAATGATATAATCAAATTAAACTAATAAACTAGTCACACGTGCGCGCGCACACGCTAGCTAGCTAAATAAGTAATAAACAAACAAATGATTCTGATCAAACTCACTGTGCCTTACGAAAGCAGAATGGAGCAAGCGCACATCTACAAAACTGAGAAGTATGCCAGTCAGACTGGCAGCTTGGGGGAGTCTGGCTTCCAGGCCAAGGTTCTCGTTATAGAGGCTGGAACAAGGGGATTTGTAGGCTCATCAGTCTATGATGTCATGAAACAGCTCGGGACTTCAAGGAAGAAGATGCCAGAAACCTGAAGGCAATGGCAGAGGCAGCTGAAAAGAGCTGGAGCTGGATCTCGTCGAGGAATAACAATAGTGAACTTCAAAAAGGTTTAAGTTCCCAACTTAGAGCAAGTGTCCATCAGCAGTGGGTAAGCCTTCAGATGCCTACCCATCCAAAGTTGTGGGTTCGAATCCTAGCAGTGCTAGAAAAAAAAATGGCATCAGAAGGGAATCTGGAAATCATGACCTGGATGCGGCCCGGACCCCTCAGAGTGTAATGAGTTCAGGGCCTGAACACTTATCTGAGGGGGGCAGGGGGGGAGGGGGTGTTACTTCTCTGAAGATCTTCTCCTATCAAGCTTTCTCTTTAGAGTTTCTTCCTTAAACAAATGAAATAAATAATAAATAACTGAAAGGGTGAGCTGTAGGATTGTTGAGCAAGTCAGACAGTCCACCAATATGTTAATGAATATCAGAATAATTATTTGAATGGAGATAACGGTCAGCAATATATGACCATATAGATTCCATTAACTAAAGCACTCTTTGAGAGCTCTATGCCAGCTAAACACTCGTTGAATCCAGTCATTGGTGGAAATAAGCCTAGACAAGTAGCTGGAGATACAGAGAGAATAGTACATGTCCTAACGCAAAGACCTGGAACACGGCATATACAAGATGGCATTGAGTTGGCCGCTATCAAATAACAACCAACTGGATCCTGCCCGTGAAAAGGGGAGTAAACCAGTCACAACAGCTCGCTGAAATTCAAATGTGAATGTAAACGCGTCGAGGTGGATGGAATAGTCAAAACTATCAACTGTTGCTTGGAGGGTGGCAAAGTAGCAAAGTAAAGACAGAATAGTGCCCCTAGAAAAAGATACACCCACGGGCAGGACCCTGATTAAGTACTGACCTCAAACACATCAGCTGGGAGCAAGCTTACACCACCCTTGGAAACCTGCGCTATGTTCACATAGAGTTCAGGCACACACAGGGCATTCCATTAACACGTCAAGGGATACAAGTGCTCCCTGGCAGATGCCATTATGTAATGGTCACCGGATGTGGCACGACAGAACCTCCCAGGAGGAGTGTTGCCATAGGTGTACCAGCCCATATTTCATGACTGCAGAGCCCACCGGCAAAAAACGCCACCGCCAAGCAAGTGCCGTGTGTATCCCGTAGCCTCGCTCGTTACTGTTCCGGACCACACCATCCAGGATAATTAGTACTACGATAGTTGTGCTGTAGTTTCTCGTGTAAACAGACCGACACATTTCAAGAAAGCCACGTTTTCGAAAGTTGAGTCAGAGTCTCTGACGTGTTAAACGAAATTTCTGAAAAGAATAGAAAAGAATGATTTTGGTTCAAAATCGGTCTTTTTCCGTAATGTAAAAGATCGAACATGGCATTTCTCTGCAATGGCATGATCATGCCAGCGACAATCAATCAATATACATTGTTTTGTTAGAGAAAAGGACAGGAGACAAACAAACAAGCAAACAAACAAAAACGCTATTGAAAACAAGTCAGACTGACATTCAAAGAAAAGAAAGGGAGTGAGAAAACAAACAAAGAATGACCTGCCTTTCATTTCAACGCTGCGAGCAGTCTTACTCACCTTTCATGCGCTCTTGAATGGACTCAGCACACACACATGTGTGTATAAATATCATCCTCCAGGACAACACATTCTCTGGTCAGGAGGGGGTCAGAACGGCCGAGTCTCTGAGCCTCCTTCAGGGGGAAGTGGCACTCCTTCAGGAGTGTTAGACACTGTTTGAAGTCTCTCTCGGACAGTGCCGTCAACGACCAGTTGAAATAGTGGTTGCCAATCCCGAGGTATTCTCTGGCCTGAAATACACACACACACACACACACACACACACACACACACACACACACACACACACACACACTCAAACACACACAAACACGCGAGCGCGAATACGTGTGTGTGTGTGCGCAACTGTTGATAATTACACAGGACATGTTTATGTTTGTGGTGTGCGTGCATGCGCGCGCGCGCGCGCGCGCGCGTTTGTGTGTGTGTGTGTGTGTGTGTGTGTGTGTGCATGGACATGAGTGTGTGTGTGTGTGTGTGTGTGTGTGTGTGTGTGTGTGTGTGTGTGTGTGTGTGTGTGTGTGAGAGAGAGAGAGAGAGAGAGAGAGAGAGAGAGAGAGCATACGCGCGGGCATTTCTCATGTATTAACCCAGAAAGTCTAAAAAAAGGGAGGTAACCTCAGCAAAAGATAATACGTTCCCATTACAGTTATACTTCTACCCTAACAAACACACACACACACACACACACACACACACACACACACACACATCCACAGAGAGAGAGAGAGAGAGAGAGAGAGAGAGAGAGAGAGAGAAGAGAGAGAGAGAGAGAGAGAGAGAGAGAGAGAGAGAGAGAGAGAGAGAGAGAGAGAGAGAGCAGAGAAAACCGGCATCATTGTGCATGTCAAACTGGTCCCCAAATCTCACCTTAGTGACGTCGTCGAGGATGTACGGAACGAGTTGATGCATCTCCTGCACGCGCACCTCAGCCTCCCACTCTTCCAGCCTCTCCGACACATCAGACCAGCAGCGGGCAGCGACGTCCGTCAAACTGTCAAGCCACCTCGCATCACGTCCGCTGCCGTAAGCCTTGGCATCCTTGGGGGGGCAACGACAAAGGTATGACGTGTTGCTAGACTCAAAATACCACAATGAAACTTTTCTTTGATAAACGCCAGCGATGTCATCCAATAAAACAATGATAATGAATTCTTTGATTTGAAAAGTAGTTAAGGACTCAGAATCAAAACTTACTTGGAGAATATTTCGACAGGTCGCCCTGTCTTCATCAGCTCACTGTTGCTGTTGTGGCAGCGATCCCTGGTGGGACCTTAACTACTTATCTAATTATTAGAATTCCAGAATCCAGAAACCTATATTCTTATTTACTTTTCTAATGTTGAATCCAGAATCCAGAAACCTACATCTTATGGATTCTTTGATGTGATAATCAACGTAGTAATTGTAAGTGATATCATTGCTCCGTTAGTATACCTTTTTCGTGCGGTTCAGACCAATGTACAGTTCAGACATAATCACCATGATGGATAGGTGCTGTTGTTTGTTTATAGCCCAGCCGACCGCAAAGGGTCGTATCAGGGCTTTCACTCCGTTAAGATCACCATGAGCTCACAGTAATCGTGATTCATGACCACATGTAACGATCCCTTGTTTGTATGTGCTTTAAAGAGTCATTGTGGAGACCGGAGCCATTTTGAAAAGACTGCTTTGCAAAGACGGATAAAACGAATGTAATTAACCGTTTTCACGAGCCTCAGAGGTAAGGTCAACAGGATTGTTAGTGTCTTTTGACTCGTCATCTGGGGGTCGTCATGGCGTCAGTACCGGCGACCAGCATTTTCACTATAAAGTTCGTCATAATTATCATTTTTCTTATACGACAGTGGAATTCCATCATGAAAACATTAACTTTTATAAAGTTTTGACGCTAGCAAGGTTCTATAAATGTCACTTATTAATTCGAAATCTGGGACTTTGTCTTGACTGGACATACTGTGCCTAAAATACATTTGTAAGATTAGTCAAGCGCGACAGGTACCTGACCTTCAAGTCTTCTGACTTCACCTGGAAATGCCTGAGCGCTTCTTTGTGGTAGAAGCTGACGTTGCTGGGTCGGTCGCTGGCAGTCTGTGCTTTGGCCATCTTCCAGTTGGCCATGGCCATATTCTTGCACGCTGAAGACCTGACCAAAAACCCAGTGATTTGAGCGACATCTAGCGCTGCGACCGTACAGCGATAAAAGGGGTCATCTCTCTCTCTCTCTCTCTCTCTCTCTCACACACATCTCTCTCTCTCTCTCTGTCTGTCTGTCTGTCTCTCTCTCTCTCTCTCTCTCTCTCTCCCATATATATATATATATATATATATATATATATATACATATATATACAATTATATGGAAATATATCTTTCTGGATGCGCGCGCACACGCGCATGTGTGTGTGTGTGTGTGTGTGTGTGTGTGTGTGTGTGTGTGTGTGTGTGTGTGTGTGTGTGTGTGTGTGTGTGCGTGCATGTGTTTGTGTGCGTGTGTGTGTGTATGACAGAGAGAGAGATAGAGTAACACACACACATACACACACACACGCGCGCGCGCGCGCGCCTGAAAATTGATTTTCCTCATTTTCTTTCACATGGCCATCAAGGTACAAGCCAGGTGGTTCCAAGCATACATATTAAAATCAAAGGAATGTGACTATTTGGGCGAAGAGATAGAAATAGGACGTCAACTGAGGAAGAAGTCATGTAATTGAAGTTGGTTTGTGATTTCGTCGGTGAAAATCCAGTACAAAGGAAAACAATTGGTAGGGATTTGTTCCTTTGATCGGTTATCAATTATATATTTAATACTCATTACTGGCTCAAATTTATGGTAGGCCTCAAAATGCCTATTATAGTGTTGTTGTAGTGCAAAATCCTACTTGAGGTGTGTGGTCAGAGACGGTATTGAACCTCTAGCCACTGAAATCTGATTGACTAGGACTTGTCGACAGCTGCCATTGTTGGTATGTTATCGACAAAACACCAGGGAGAAGAACGTAGCTTTTGAAGTGTAAGTGCCCCACACTTTAGCACCTCTCTAACCCCTTTACTTATTTTAGGCCTTCGTTGTTGATGGCCACGCAGCGTATGAGCCACTGAAAAGTGGAAACTGCATGGGAGTATAACTGTCTTTTAGTACCATGAGAGTTAATCCTGCCTCCCGTTCTGCCAAGAAACATTCACTGGTTCCCCTCCCCTCCCCCCCCGGCGCCCCCACCCCACCCCATCCCTCCCGCCCTTTCCACACTAACCTCCACTTTATCTAACCGCTAATTATTCATACCTTTCATTACCAGCAGCAGCAGTAGACAAAGCACGGCCGTAACAGTTGATGGCTTCCTGCAGTCTCCTCACTTGAAGTGCTGGACACAACCCTTCTGTCACTCGTTGGTAAGAGAGTTGTTGCCCTTCTCCCGCCATTTCCTCCGATAACGACTAGAGGAAGAATACATGTGTTATGCCACACACGAGCGTACATTAGACATTTACGCATGCACTGAGTCAAACCTAAGCTCGCAGCACACACAGGCAAACACACACACACACACACACACACACACACACACACACACACACACACACACACACGTGCGTGTATCCACATTTTCCATGGCTTCTAAACGAGGTTCTGCAGAAAGAAACACACAGTAGAATGGATCACTCTGTGAATTGTCATGGCAATGAGCCGTGCACTTTGTTCAGTATTGTTTGTGTCAGCTATGGAGGTCATCCTGAAAGCAGGCATGAGAAGTAAATGTGGAGCAGACCTCTGGAACTGATACCACATGCTCCCATTAAAAACCTTCATGGATGACACACCCATTCTTTCCATCCAGGAAGACAACACACAAAGTGCTGAAACAGACAGATCAGGCCGTTGTTTCATGCAATAAAACCAAAGAAATAAAGGCTTTTTTTCAGCTGAAGGGAAAATAAGCTGAAACACAAGTAATCATTGTAAACATCCGAGACATTTTAACAGTGAAACAGGAAAATCAGTCAATAACCTTGGTAGGCTTCGACTCCTTCAAAGACACAAACAGCGGAAGGGAAAGGAAAACAAGCAAATGGCAGAAGAAATCCTGCAAATAACAGACCAGTGTGGCTCCCTGGCAAATGCAAAGCATGGTGGCTGCAGTTCATGCTGATCTCGAAGCTCCTCTGGCCCTCTACTGTGTCCTCCGCATCAGCACAGTGGAATCAACAGAGTCCAAATTAACAAATACACACAAACAGTGACTTGATGTCCAACCTGGTCGTACTGACGTCGCGCTCTTCTGTCGCCAAGCAATGTTGGAGCTGCCGCTGAAATGCACACTTGAAGAATACAAAGTGTAAAACGGTGAGCTTATTAGCCATGCTGGAGACCACGTCGTCAATCAAGGTTGTGATATCAATCCAGCCAAAGCTAAAGACTGGCATGAAACTGAACGTTCGGGTGGAGGGAGTGACAAAGGAACGTCTCATGATCAGAAAAACAACAGGACACAGACAAAATAACTAGCCTGGATTAGAATCAATACGCATGAAAAGGTGGTCACAGGCAAAAGGGAAAGCGAAGAGACAGTAATAGAGGTGTGTGTATGTGTGTGTGAGGGGGGGGGGGGGGAGGAGGGGGGGCGTGTGTGATTCTGTGTGTGTGTGCGTGCGTGCGTGCGTGCGTGCGTGTGTGTGTGTGTGTGTGTGTGTGTGTGTGTGTGTGTGTGTGTGTGTGTGTGTGTGTGCGCGCGTGCGTGAGTGCGAGCGCGCGCGTGTGTGTGTTAATGAGTGAGATAGTGTGTGTGTGTGTGTGTGTGTGTGTGTGTGTGTGTGTGTGTGTGTGTGTGTGTGTGTGTGTGTGTGCGCGCGCGCGCACAGGCGCGTGTGTGCGTGTGTAAGCATGAGTGACTATGTGTGCGTATGTGTGTGTATATGTATGTATATGTGTGTGTGCATGTGTGTGTGTGTGCGCGCTTGCTTGTGCTACGTGCATGTACGTGCGCGCGTGCATGTTTGCGTGTCCGTTTAAAAACATCACAGGAACGCATGCTGGCGCACTCATAGCCGTACAAGTATGAGCACACAAACGCTTTTGTCAAAACTCTCTCTCTCTCTCTCTGGGCATAAAAGTAGCCTGTATCTCTTACACACACACACACACACACACACACACACACACACACACACACACATATCATTCATACTGACAATTCAACATAGCAACATCGTAATCTAACTCTACAATGATAAGCAAACTATTATAAAAGTGCTAATGAGATGAGGGATGTCAAACATTCAGAGAGAGAGAGAGAGGGAGGGAGAGAGGGAGAGAGAGAGAGAGAGAAGTCTACCAGCGCGCCTGTACTACAGCTCACAAACTAGCCACTCAACATTAATACACTATCAGACCCACAAACTCACCTTTCTTGTAGCCATTCTCGCAACAAAGAGAGGATGTCAACACAGAAACAACACCAGTACTGTCCAACTGCTTACTCAATACTGCGAAGGGAGGAAAATAGAAAAACCCAGGGCACAAGTTGGAGCCGATTTCCTTCCGTGATCACAGCCGTGTTCACCACAGAAAGACGTGTCGATGAGTAGACAGGAAATCGGTGCACTGGAGATGGCGAAATATCGACGGCACGGGGAACAGTTTGTGGATGTTCGGTCTGGCCAGGAAAAGTACGCTCTACTGTCTTTGGTCTGGCAAAGCTGAAACCGAAAGTAACAGGATTTGCGCGTTTCCTTGAAATGTGAAAGGCAGGGAAACGTAGCCCTATGACATACTCAGAATCACCAGCATAAACAGGATGATAGTGTCAAGCAGAGGAGACGATCGCAATGTTTGTGGTTCTGTGGCCTCTCTCTCTCTCTCTGTCTTTGTCTGTCTGTCTGTCTGCCTCTCTCTCTCTCTCTCTCTCTCTCTTTGTCTATGTCTCTCTTTCTGTCTCCGTCTGTCTTTCTCTTTCTGTCTGTATCTCTCTCTGTCTCTGTTGTCTCTATCTTTCTCTCACAATCAATCAATCAATCAATCAAAAACGCGTTCTATCTGTTTAGGCAGTGGGACCCAAAGAAGGCAGCCCCACATTTACCAGCAGGGTGTGAGATATAAGGCAGCAACAGGCGTGTGTTGGCCCGAGCTCTGTGGACTATTCGAAACCGAGAATGGAAGGAAATCGGACTTTACTGATTTCTGGTAAACTTCCTCTCTCTCTTTGACTATGTCTCTCTCTGTCTCTCTTTCTGTCTCTGTCTGTCTTTCTGTCTGTCTCTGTCTGTCTGTATCTCTCTTTGTCTCTCTCTGTCTCTGTTTGTCTCTATCTTTCTCTCTCAATCAATCAAAACGCGTTCTATCTGTTTAGGCAGTGGGCCCAAAGAAGGCAGCCCCACATTTACCAGCAGGGTGAGATATAAGGCAGCAACAGGTGTGGGTTTGGCCCGAGCTCTGTGGACTATTCGAAACCGAGAATGGGAAGAAAATCGGACTTTACCAGATTTCTGGTAAAACTTCCCTCACAAGCACACGAGAACTGTTGAAGTGAAAATCTGTGGTGTGTGTGTGTGTGTGTGTGTGTGTTGTGTGTGTGTGTGTGTGTGGTCAGATGCCATGATTTGCGAGACGTACTTCACTGTACACATTGAATTGTTTGTGAACGTACTGAGGCATAGCATGACATCAAAATCCAAATTAAAACCTATATCCTCTCATGCACAATATCCCTGCCCCTCCTCTTAACTTCCAGTCCAATCAAATCACTTTTGATTATAAACGTCCCTCCCGATGACATGACTCAGTCTATGAATATAGGAACCACTTCCCCACATGAAGACAGACTTTTAAGCCTTGGTACTCACCCTTGATCCTGTCCATTGTACCAGCTAGCCTTCTGCAAAATAGTCCCCTTTCATTTACTTTCATCTGTACTTTGAACCATACAGCCTGTATCTTGAAGTGCCGAAGAAAATAAGGGGTGGGAATCAACTGATGGAAACAGACTCAGTAAGCATGTTCCGAACATCTATCAGCTCATGTCTATCTTTGTAACGGAACAATTGCCCAAGTATTTGGCGTATTAATTATTCGTAACGTATAACCTCTCTGTGTGTGTGTGTGTGTGTGTGTGTGTGTGTGTGTGTGTGTGTGTGTGTGTGTGTGTGTGTGTGTGTGTGAAACAGACCTCTACACGACTTGCCTAATTGTTGTGTTGCATCAGCTAACAGACATTTACATAGCACAATTCACCACAGTATTGTATCTGTTAATAGGCCACTACATTGCCATACTTGTTTTTTGACAGCAATATCTGAAATTTCAATGGTTATGAGAGGTAAATCAAGCTTTGCTGGATCTCTCCCCTTTTCTTTCCTCAATAATGTTGAAGATATACATGAGAAGAAGATGAAGAGCAGACTCCCAACGCAGTATAATATACCCAGCGTAAAGCTCACCTCCTGAGAATTAAGAGTGTAACGTCCAATGCCAGCATCATACATGGCTTGGTAGGGAGCCATTCCAAGAAACGTGATAGTTTAACATATTTATAAATGCTAACGTGATTTTGGATAAACTTGTGCATCTACCCCCATCCCGCATTTTTTTTTCACTCTTCCAGCCTGCTGTCATCCACACACACAGGAGAGGTAAGGGGGAAGGGAGGAATATTAACCATATGTCCCAAATCACCCCCGTTACAATATTTTGTGCAAGTCAGTGGAATGAATTTGAGACTTTTTGCTCGAACTCTCCTATTACGTGCACATGATTTATGAGACAGGGAATGATTATGGTTTAATGCCAACGCTCACCCTTCTCAAACAAACATATATAATACAAGGATGGGAAGTCAGTGTGGCCTTATGCAAGGACTCGCACCCCAGACTTCATGAACTCATCAACACACCTACGGCAGAACGACAGAGGTTGGTGGGAGTATTTTGACCTCCTGCCCCAGTGCACCTCTTTAATAAAATATTTGTCATGTGGACTTGGTGTGATTTGTACCTTATGCTCAGATTATCCTCCAATGTTATCCTCCATCAACACACTAGCGCAATAGACAGGGAGAGAAAGATGCACGGGAGGGTTGGTGCCAGGGGGGTGGGGGTGGAGAGGTCTTTGGTACCATGACCCAAACTTTCCTATTTTTGGAAATGCCGGTGTCTTCAGCATAGGTTGGGAGTGGTTCTGGTCTTATGCACAGATTCACTGTACCGAACCCCTAGGACCCAGACATTTAAGGTGAGATGATGGAGTAATTTTGGCATTTAGCCCGGACTCAAATTATTTCAAACAAATATAGCAACATGAATGAGTTGGGGTTTTTTTGTGTGAACTTTGGCTTCACACCTAAAAGTTAGCCCCCTCCCCTCCTTTTTCACTTCCTTTAGCACACCCATAACAGATGTTTGTTTCTTGTCATCTTCTTTGCCACTAGGATAGCGCTATCCCCACGGTGCTCATTCTGCCCCTCCCTCCCCTCATCCATTATCACTTTCCTGGCTTGTCCCATAGCAGTCCTGTGCTGGCAATCTACAGGGGAGCAGCCAATGTCAAGTCATTGTGAAGCAACACACCGCAAGAGATGCTATACTGCTACCAAGTCAGTTTGGCGGATTCATTGACGCCTGTCATAATCTAAGACGCACAGAACACCGCCTACTAAGCTGCCACTGACCAATAATTGCTTAGGCATGGGAGCCAGCGTGAATGAGCGTCCCCATGCAGCGGGTTTCACCGCGTATGACCAGCAACAGTCCCCAGAGTTGAATTTACCATCACAGGCGACCTCGACATGTACTCACCAAGTACATAGGACAAGGAGAGAAAATGGAAACTGATGAGAGTCAGGCACGAAGGGCCAGAGAATCGGAGCGTTTTGTGCTGATCGATGAGGATCAGGGTGATGAAAATGATGCTGTGAAGCTCCATTCCACTTTCCGACTGCACGACAGGGTGGTGCTTTACACTTCATCCAAGCCAGAGACATACAGACATCAGCCAGGGTAGTCAGGAAATTTGAGCAAATATTAATGGATGATACGCGACTGTTTGGTTCCAGTTTCCTGATATGAGCATAGAGCAAACTCAGCTCTCTCTCTTCTCTCTCTCTCTCGCTCTCTCTCTCTCTCTCTCTCTCTCTCACACACACACACACACACACACACCCACACACCCCACACACACATGAAAACTACTTAGTCCTCACTGGGAAAGAACCACCACAAACATGAAGTCACACACACATTCAAAAACACAGGACTATCGAATAACATTTGGTTATCATGGAACAGCCATCATAAGTTGAGGGGTTTAGAGTCCTCTTTCTCAGAGTTTAGTGTCTCCTCTTTCCCAGAGTCAAGCCATCTCCTTTTCCAAAGTTTAGCGTTCAGAATTCTTTCTTAGTTTAGTATCTCCTCCTTTATCACAGTTTAGTGTCTTAATCTTTCTAGGTTTAGTGTCTCCCGTCCGTCCAGGGTTTAGTGTCTTCTCTCCCAAAGTTTAGCATCTCCTCCTTTCCCAGGGTTTATAGTCTTTCCTTCCCCGAAGTTGAGCTTCTTGTCTTTCTATGTTTTGGTGTCCATGTCAGTCTTCTGTTGAGCAAGGATACAAAGCAGGGGGAATCAGAGGGGACAACTAGGAAAAGATCGAATGGAGTTCAGTGATGTGGAAGGTGCCTTTTTACGGAATGTGGAATATGGTGCTTGTTTTAGATCCTTGAGGGATGAGCCGCAAAGCTGCTGAGGAAGTC
>JADBJO010033042.1:0-15018 GCA_016801955.1 Conus betulinus
AGCTGCTGTTGTTTGAAAGGACACATCACTGCAAAACAGGCAACAAAAATGAAAGCAAGAATGTTGCTGACTTGGGCAAAACAGAGGCAGTTTAGGAAGATATCAAAACAGGCAGGGATAACACTTGATAGTGAGGAAAAAGAAAGACAGTTTCAAAACAGTCTGAAGTGTGGAAAGATTCGGGTAGACTGGAAAAAACTTATCTTCCATGACCAGAAAACTAACAGAGATGAAAAGAAAAGTACCCCTGTGGTACATGTTGAAGATTTGCCAACGTTCTTGAAAAAACTATTAGACCAGTATGAAGAAAAGAAGTTGCTGACATGGCATCTGAACACTATTCCTGAAAATGAAATATGGGTGAAAGTTGGAGGTGATCATGGGGGTAGCAGTTTTTCAAACTGGTCATGTCTGTCGCAAATCTTGAACACACCCCAATGCCAAGGAAAACTGTTTCCTGGTCTACATAGTAGAGGCAAAAGACAGCAGTGAAAATATCAGAACTGTTTTGAATCCTTTCAAACAGCAGATCAGTCGGCTTGCACAAACAACATGGAAAGGAAAAAAAATATTAGACTGTTTCTGTTTGGGGATTATGATTTCCTCCTGAAAATGTACGGGCTGTCTGGAGCTCAGGGTGTGTATCCATGTCTGTGGTGTACAGCCTCAAAAGAACAATCGCAAAAGAACTACAGTGATCGATTTGGCGATACCATCACACAGAGAACGCTTGAAGGCATGAAGAAAATGCATGCCAAGTTTGTGAAAGAAGGTGGAAAAAAATCTCAGGCCAAGTGCTTCCAGAATCTTATCTTGCCGAATGTGTGGGACATTGAACTAGATCATGTCGCCCCTCCCTACCTTCATATCCTTTTGGGAATTGTCAAGAAACATCATGATCTTTTGGAAGATGACTGCTATGATGTGGACAAAAGGATAGCACTAGATTTGGCAAAGAAAGAGGAACCAAATGTAAGAGGTACACACCGGGAGTTTCAAAGAAGTGTTAGGATGGTGAAGTTACGTTGTCAAAGCCAGAACACAGATACTCCTTCACTGAAAGGCCTTAATCCTTTCAAGAAGGGTGAAGGACCAGTAGGTGTTGCAGTTGAGTCTGTGCTTCAAAGACACAGGATCGTGAAGCAAGCCTACTACAGTGGCACTTTTATCGGCAACCACTGTAACAAATACCTCAAAGCAGAGGTAATCACAGATATTTTTGACAGCATAGAGAAGACAGTGAATAGTATGACAGATGACCAAAGCATTCAGGCCATAGGAAGAGAAATAAAACGTAAATACACCACGCTGAACAAGGCTTACTCTAATGTGCACAGCCTACTGTCATCAAGCCAGCCTGTTGAGAAGGATTTTAAAGAGATCCAACTCGCAATCGACCAGTACATGACACTGTACAGAGCGTACTTCGGTCATCACATCAATGTTATCCCAAAGCAGCACATCCTTGAAGACCACTGTGCTGACTGGATCCAGAGGTGGAAATTTGGGTTAGCTTTACTTGGTGAACAAGGGGAGAAGGTATACATGCCACTGTCAACCAGCTGAAGCGCAGAGCATGGGGTATTAGAAAAGATGACCAGAGGCTGACCCTGATCATGCAAGAGCAATGGATGCAAGCATCCCCCATAATGCAGGACACGCCTAAGAAAAAAAAGAAAGGAAAGGCAAAGTAACATTCCAAATTTTAGACAATGGACAAACCCAGACTCTCTCTCTCTCTCTCTCTCTCTCTCTCTCTCTCTCTCTCTCTCTCTCATGCTCATTCACACACACACGCGTGCGTGCGCGCGCGCGCGTGCGCCCGCGCGCGCACACACACACACGCACACACACACACACACATGCACGCACGCGCGCGCGCACACACACACACACACACACACACGCACGCACGCACGCACGCACGCACGCGCGCGCGCGCGCGCGCACACACACACACACACACATATGTAATCCTATGTGAGCGCACACACACTGACACAGGGATCAATCGCCGCGCGCGCGTGTGTGTGTGTGTGTGTGTGTGTGTGTGTTTAACCAGATAACTGCACGCCCATTCTAGTCATCATGAATGCGCAGCTGCATATGCTTATAAATGCATTTTCTCAGGTGCCAACTTACACAGTCATCATGTTTTCCTGTTCTCTATGTTGTATATAGTCTAGTATCAGTTTTTTTCCCGTGTCCATTAGCTTTTAAAGCTTTTTTGTTATTTAACTTGTTTTCTTTGATAGTTTGGATGGTTGGTTGCTGACTGGTTGTGTTGTTGTTGTTGTTGTTGTTGTTGTTGCTTTACTGTATGGAAAATCGCAGTTTTTGTTTTGGTATGTCAGTAAGTCCAAGTTTGTTTTTGTTCTTTGCAACTGAGCCCTGTGTTAATCATTTATTGCACTGCACCCATATAGACTGCTTTCTTTTTTAAGACGGTAAAGACCGTTTTTTTTTTTTTTGCATTTTTTTACATGTTACATTTACTTTACTGTAGACATAACTCAGGTTTAATGCCCCCCCCCCCCCCCCCCCCCCCCCAGTCTCCTCCATATGTCGAGTACTTGCTGGCTGGCAACCAACACAACAATTTTCAAAATCAATTCACAGGAAAGTGATAAAGAGAATCAGTCTGTGAGACTTCTTAGTTGTTTGCATACAAAGGAAAACAGCAATACTGTATTATCTTCCATTTAACGGGACAGTCCGTGATAAGTAACACATGTTGAGCTGAGTTTTCACAATGATGGATACATCCTGCATCCACTACGCTACAAAATCTCTGGTCTCTGTCTTTCTCTGTCCTGTCTTGTATTCCCCCCCCCCCCCCCTCTCTCTCTCTCTCTCTCTCTTCTCTTCCGCCCCCTCTCGCGTTGCTTTGATTCTCTCTCTCTCTCTCCCACACACATGCTCTCATGTGTGTGTGTGTGTGTGTGTGTGTAAAAACTCAGCATGTTACAAACGTACGTGTGTAAAAATGTTACAAAGAAAAGCGTTAAAAAAAAGCATGAAACATGCAAACCAAAATTCTGTTTCATGTTTATGTGGAAATTAAGCATGTTACAATCACAGCAAAAACAAATGCATGAAACACACAACAACATTTTGAAGATGGCAACCAGGGGAGCATTGAGTAAGTAATATATACCGTAAGTAATAAACTAACTCTTTACTCTCCTCGGGTCTCTCTCTCTCTTCGCGGGCGTGCTATACATCGGTCGGCGTGACGTAGCCTGGTGCGGAGGCGTGCGCGTATGTTGGGTGTGTGTGTGCATAACGTAATTGCTAAGGCTAAAGTTGATGTAAAAGGATATTTTATAGACAACGCTGTTACCTCGCAGAGAGCCCCAAAGAGCCCGCATATATTACAGAAACACATGATGAAATATATAATTACTTGACTTACAAATCACACACCCCACACAGCCCACAAACCCCCCCCACACCACACACACAAACACACACACACCACGCCGAGAAAACTCAACACGCCAGTACGGGACACGAACCAGAGCGCGTTCACACACCAGAAAAACATTAGCAGCACAGTATGTGAGTGGACTTGTGAGTGGCATATCGCTAAGATCAGTCCGAGGAAGAAGATGTCTTAATGGTAGATTTCGGTGTGTGTGTTGATGTTTGTGCTGTGTGTGGTGTGTCGCGTGTGTGTGGTTTACGTGGGGTGATGTGTGATGTGTGTGTGTGTTGATGTGCGTGTGGTACATTGTGGCCGTCTATGTGGCGGTCTGCTGTGGGTCCCTGCCGTGCCTGTGGTTCTTTTGCTGTTTCTATCTGGCTCTCTGATTTTCTCGCTCTCTCGCGGTGTCGCGAGCTGTCTGTCTCTCGGGGGTGTCTCGGCGAGTGTGTCGTGATTTGCTCTCTCAGCGGGGCTGTCTCTCCTTGTCAGTCCAGCAGTTACGGTAATTGTAATGTTGTTTTATACTGCAAGGCTGCGCTGTCCGCAGAGGGGGTGGCCGTGATCAAATCGTGGTCAGGCACAGGTCGTACAAGTGGTCAGTCGTTTGCAGCAAAGAAGGGGCCACTGTTGTCGTGGGTCGCTGGCGTCTGACCAGCATGAATACATGGCACTGCGTGTACCGGGGGGGCGCAAAGACCACAGTGAGCTGCTGTTGTCGGCGCTGGCGTGTACCATCGCCACAGAGAGCGTAATGTAACAGAAGGGGCGTAAAATAAAGAGGCTATTGCTAAGAGGGATGATATAGATTGGGGTGGATAGGGGGAGTGCTCCTGCGGGAATGAGGTTGGGCTGCGTCTTATAAAAGAGGCCGGCCGCCTCTGGCCGGTAACATTTATGAATTTCTTGCGCCGTGATGCAGCAACTGATAGTATTATACAACAAACAATATTGCAAACTCTGCTACTCCCAAGGGGGGGCCCCGCAGCAAAGAACAAATACACCTCGCAAGTAAACATAACCAAATTACTGCTGCTTAAGCGCGCACCGAATTCGCCTATCAGTCAGGATATTTAACAGCATCAAAAGCAAGCACAAAGGACCAACATGGACATTATGGACATATTTGTAACGTGGAGTTAAAGGACTCAGATTTGTGAGAGCCTGGCTCAACTGATTACCAGCCCGGGCGACTGGCCCCTCCGATACACTATTTCCGTGCCCACAGGCGGAACAATCTAAAGCACCCTGAACGAGGGGACTGAGATGTCGAAGTGGTTAGAACACGGTGGAACAATTCTTACCACTGTAGCTGAAGCATGCAGCTGCTGTTCCATTCTTATTATAAATCTTCGGGATCTCCCAGTTCAGCGCAACAGTGCAGACCTGGGGCTAGGTGGTATCTCCCTTCATACTCTTATCCTTTAGACAGAGTACAGATTTATACTGTAGATCCCAGAACTACAATGTATTAACTACCTTTTCAGCCATTACATATAACTGCTGAGTAACCGATACCATCCATGGGCCATTGTCTTATCTGTTCTAAAGCTAAAAGGAAAAAAAGAAGATCCCTCTGCGGCTCACTGAACCGTGATAAAAAGGCCGCATCTTGATCAACATCAGAAGTGGCATTGTTCCACAGCTGCAGACCAAAGAACCTTTTTTTTATAAGTAAAAATTACATTTTTCCTTCTCGGGGTCAATTTTTTTTTCCTTTTTTCTGTAAACAAAATCAATTTTGCTTCTTGGTTGATATCCAGAGACCTATGGGGTTCAAAATAAGGAAAACTGGAGTTGAACAACCGACCATTTTGTTTATATTTCACACTTCATATCCCAAGTGAGGAGCTGTAGTACTGCAGTTGTAATCAAGCAAGCACACACCGTAGTGTGTCTCACATCCCCATATTGAAAATTTTGGTGTAGTGTGTTAAATCTTGGTTCAATTTGGGGAATACTAGTACAAAAGGCAATGTTTGTTTTTAAATATGGGTTTAGCACACAAAGGCACACATAGGCAGCGAAAACAGATAGAGCGGACAAAGTCCATGGCATCCAAATGAGTTGACTGGCCGATGGACTTCACACTATGCATCAAGCATTGCAGCACGTTTTGTTTTCATAAAAACAAACCTGTTGTGACAAAATCAGTTTGAAACAGAAATAAATGAGCTTTGCCTGCTATGAGTCCACAAAAGATTCATGTCACAGATGCCAACCAGAAAAAAAACCCCCCCCAACAAATTATGCATAGAATGCAAAGATAGCAAGCCTGTGATGTGTATGTCATGAAGGGTGAAGTGGGGATAAATGGTCGTATGTACTGAAAAATAGAAGGGAGTGGACGACAAATACTGCATCACCGCATCTGTTTACGGCACACTATATGCTCTAGTCCTTTCTGGGGGGGGGCAAAACCATTAGAATAAAAATTCTCAAGTACTGTGGGTGATAAGGTTTTATAGTCATCTACGGTTTGGGGCTGAAATTTTAAAAAAGAAGCCATCAAACACTGGTCATTCTGTATCTCTCGCTTTCGCTCGGGGCACAATCAGCAGCAAACCCAGGTTTCTAACTCAAAAAAATCGAAAGAAGCTATCAATCTCCACTTAACAAATAATGCGCCTCCACTTGACCTACCAAAAAAAAAAAGAGTCTCAAAATAATAACTGAGCCTAGAGCAAACTAAAACAAAACTCCGACACGTCGAGTTCAGCGGGAAAAATGATGCATGCCTTTTTGTACGTGGCGCCTTTCAAACAACTCCTCGCACAAAAAACATTTGCTTGTCTCCCTAGTCGAAAAAACAAAGACAGGGGCGGTGTGGGGTCATGTGTCAGAAAACTTGACGTGTTATACTTTTTTTAGTGAGTGAACACATAAAAGAAAAAAAAAAAAAGTCAAAACCTGAACTTGGATATATTAACTTAATAAAGCTGAATGCCATATGCAGACAGATTTTTTCGGGACTTAACAGACGACCAGATATCGTCATAGAAGATGGGAGAATTGTTGCTATTGTCCGGTCATTACTGATGCAACAACAATTGAAAAGTCAGGTTACGAATATCTGGACGGGTGGTGATGTCAGTATGTTGACGGCACGTATGAAGACTAGAATCAAGGGGGGCATGGAAATAACTGGAGTGAGCAAAAAAAGAACGAAATCAACAGTTGGGGTGACAAAAAAAAGTATCCTGAAAGAGGCAATAAAAAGTCATTGAAAAGAAAAAGGCAGAAGAAAAATAAACATGAGAAATGGAACTGCAGCTAGCATGCATCAGACAGACTAAACGCAACTATCATACAAAGAGATTACAGAAAGGAGTACTAACCATCTTACAGAGATAAAAAAACATGGGGGAGGCATCATTACAGACAAAAAAACGTGTTTCTTGGGCGCGGCCTGGGACCACGTGGTAATCTACTGTATAGGAAACAATCACTGCAAAGACTTTCAGTACGGTGCACAAGCTACCAGCTATCAGACATAAATCATGACGCATCAATAACCTCTCCTCTCCATGCAAAATAGTTAACTGAAAGACATTAAACAGATGAACTTTGGTGTGCGACGTATGAGCCAATGCCAAGAAAGTGCTGGAAGTGTGAAATTGCACGCTGTTTAATGCAAAAAAAACAGAAAAAATGAACCGAGCGGGGGGGAAGAAAGGGGAAAAAAGAAAAAAAAAAAAAAAAAAAAAAGGGAGGGGGGGGGGGGGGGGGGGGAGAAAAAAAAAAAAAGGGGGGGGGAAAAAAAAGGAAGGAAAATCTTTTAAAACCAACCAGAAACCCACATGTCACACAAATCATTAACTCAGGGGGAAAAGAAAAACCCAACGTCAGGAGAGACCGTGTCACATCCATACAAAAGATGCTGAGGTTGCAGAGCTTCAAGTACAAATAAATAAAGGACTAGTTCCAAGTTGTGAAGAAAAAAAGACTCAGGCGGGGGATGGATGGTCTAAGAAGGGGGTGTCGGGGGTAGGGGGAAATTGAAATTGCTATGATCTAAACAGCCCAAAGGCAATCTGCACTGACAATAAGGAAAATACTTGTAAATGTAAAAAAGGTAAATAAATCATCTGCTAATACCAAAATGCCTCAAAACTGGATTGTACTAGGGAAAACCAATCACATGATTTAAAAAAAAATTCAGGGAACTCTGGTCGGGGTGAGGGGAAAGTTTTAAAGTAAAAAGGGACGGTACGCGTGGCTAAGAAATGCATGCCATAACAAAATCAATGTTTTAGTGGGCTCCGGGTAAAAAAATAATAAGATATATAGAAATGAAAAAAAGGGGGGGGTACGCAGGTATGGTATAAAAAAAGAACAGGAAAAAATATTTTGACCACCGAACTCGTGACTCAGTCAAAGGAATTATTGAGGGTCACACTCCATGGGGCGCACATGAGAAATTCTATCAAAGCTGCACACAAAAAAACAAAATAATCCCAAATAGCGAGAAAAAAGCGACTCTTTCCTACTCGGTATGAATGAACACTGTCAGCAAGGATAGTACAGAAAAAAAAAACTCGCAGGTAGGCCCACCGACCCACTCAGACAACATCCCCCATCCTTAAAGATGAGACAATTCAAAAACTGACTACTATCTTCAACAACGTGCGATGACCCTGCGGGAAAACATTTTTCCACCCAGAAACAGGGGTCTTGTAGATGCCCCAAATTAAATCAACATAGAATCCACGACCACGGGGAGGCATTTGACTCAACTAAGACAAAAGGTCAAAGTACATTGAAGGCGACAGTACAATACAGGTCACACGTGAATACAAAGAAGAACCTGTGGATCCAAAGAAACGGGTCCAGTAAGCACCGACAAATGACCAACACTGCTAGTATTCTTCTAAAACAGAGTCTACAGAGGGGAGAAAGAAAATTGACCAGGAGGTGGAAACCAAGACACTCAATTAGGGTCCAGGGCAAAACAAGCAGTTTAAAAGGGTTCGACATGACCAGGGTAAGACCCTTAAAATACAGATCAGGGGGTTTCACGTTCAGGTACTTGTGTAGCCATCCCACACAACTAACTCTCTTTATGCGGGTACAGGGGGAAGTAGTCCTTCACAGACACCAGGTTTACAGGGAAATGGTTAGCTTCCTCCCACAGAAACAGGCGAATCTCCGTATTCGGGCGCGGACGGTTACTCTTGACAAATCTCCCGACGATATTTCTGGCCCAACTCCGTAAAACCCAATAAAACAACGGATGAAACAGGGGCCATCGTGTGCGGTGTTAGTGCCACCGGTCGAGCAGCAAACAAGCGTTTTGCCAGTGTGGCCTCGAACAATAAAAGAGGAATTGAAACCGAACAGCCAACGAGCACGCCTCTGGGGGTCGTGGCTCATGCGGGGGCAGTTTAACCAAACTTCAGGGCTGAAAGGCTGTCAAAAAAGAAAAAAAGGCCAGAAACAGGTGAAAAAACCAATCTGAGGCTATGTCTATCGGATTCTGTAGTTTAGGGGGTTCTTTTAAAAACCACTTCAGGCTATAGAAAGGAATAACACAGGGTAAACAGGTAAAAAGTGGCAGTCTGAGGGCAAGTCTTATTCTTCATGTCTTAACATCTTTTTCACTCAAAACCAGGTTGGATAAGAGGTCACACAACTAGTGTATGGTGAGTACAAGAGTGTTAGAAAAAGATACATACAGAAGGTGCGGTGGGATCAGAACAGATATATATGAAAGTCATAATACGACAAAACTTCTGCCAAACATACCGAAAAGTTCAAACCTCAGCAATTTCAAACAAAACATTCCAAAAACGAATAAAAGGGTAGAAAACACACTTTACACTGTTCTTGTTTCTGATTAGGAGATATAATGAAGAATTGCAGAAAATTACAACTAGGCACCCACAAAAACATTGTTTCAAAATTCTGACAGTAAACTCCCTTTGAACATACAGTATAAACTTGTATGCGTGGTAATTGGGTATAAGTTTGTTTAAAATTCTTCACATAGAACAGACAGTCTGTCACAGTAAAGAAAAGCAGATAATGCTTTAAAAGAAGACCAAGGCAGTCTGTCACTGTGAAAAAAAGATTCGGGGGGGTGGGGGTGGGGGGGTGGGAGGCGGGGGGGTTTGGGGGGGGGGGGGGGGGGGGGGGGTGGGGGGTTTGGTGCCGGTTGGGGGTGTTGGTTTGGGGTTTTTGGGGGGGGGGTTGGGGGGTGGGGGGGGGTTTTCTTTTTTTGGCTGGGGGTGGGGGGTGGGAGTGGGGGGTGGGGGGGTTGCGGTTTGGTTTGGTTTGGGTGGGTTGAGGGGGTGTTGTTGTTTTTCTGTGGGGGGTTTGGGTGTGGTCTTTTTGTGGTGTTTGGGTTTTTATGGTTGGTGGGGATTTTTTTTTGGGGGTGGGTTTTCGTTTTTTTTTTGGGGTGGTTTAAGACCATTTGTTTTTTTTTTGTTGTGTTGGGGGGTTGTTAGGGGGGGGGGGGGGGGGTGGTTTCTTGTGGGGTGTTTTTTGCCGGTGTTTTTTTATTGAAAAGCAATATTGTGTTACTTTTTTTGCGGTTATCCGAGGTGTTTTTGGTGGGGGGTGGGGGGGTCGTAGGGGGGGGTTGTGTGTTTGTGGTTGTTTGTTTTTGGGTGGGTGGCTGGGGGGGGCGCTGGGTCTGGGGGCGGGTTTGGGGGTGTTTTTTTTTTTTTTTTTTTTGTTGAGTGTTTTTTTTCTTTTTTTTGGTTTTTATCCTTTCGTTCGGAGCCGGGATCTTTTCTTTTTTTTTTTTAGATATCACCATGGAATACCAGGCACCTTGCAGGGTGCCCCCCGTAGTGACCATACACATGCAGGCGAGGGGTCTACACAACTCACTAAAGTTTCTCAATATGTTCCTTGCAGCCCACCGCAAGCTCGCTTGTAGGTCAGTCCGGCCTTTTCTTCAACCTGCCATCATGGTTACTGTAGGGTCGAGCTTGGGTGTGCAGGGGGTTATATGAATGTTGGTACTGTTGCGGTTCAGCTGAAACACACCAACCATGCCTCTCTTGCTGAACCAATTTATTAGGAACAACTGTTATGATGTTAATACAAGTTCCTTTTGGATCAAATCATTCATTTGATTTTGCAGTTTTTCAATTGGTAAGCTCAAGCAAGATATCACAAAAAGAAGTTATGTAAGTTACATTTCACTGACAGACGAGAGAGAGAGAAGAGAGAGGGACAGAATAAAAGGGGCCGGGATGGAGAAATTATAAAACTAGAAAAAAAAAACAAAGCTATGTTGCACACTACATCACCAGTAGTTCAATAATAAACTGTTGAGAACTTGGAGAGTGCTTTCCTTTATTTGCTGTCCTTAAAATACACTCACTGGTAAATCAAAACAACTACAGTAGAAATGTACCTCACCAAGATTTTACAAATATCATAATGCCATTAGGAGCAGTAATGGACAGAAAACCATAGAAAGTGAAATTTTGGGAACAGAAATGACGAGTGCTCTCCCACGGCATCCACAGTCATATGTGTAGATGTACTGTAGAGTTTGTCTCATCAGACCCCCCCCAACAGATACTTCACAAAACTGGAGGTCTCTTAAAACTTTTGTCTCTCTCAGTTTAAACTTGCCAGAAATTTGACACAATTGTTTAGTAATTCCAGCAAAGATCTTCTGAAAGCAAGAATTCTATTTCAAAGACTTGTGCGTACTTTTGGAACATTTTCATCCTTGGTTGATATGGATCAGCCTCCCAATAAACACTTCTCCCTCTAAATATTTTGGTCGAACCTGATCTGCCGTTTGCCTTGCCTTTTTGCTTGCTCTTGCCCACTTGAGGGGTCAGTCAATTTTTTGGTTACCATACTAGTTGTTTGGGAAGAGTTGAGTACCAAGATGTGAGATTTCGACCAGGTGGTTTCAATTCCTGTAACTGCCACTTGCAATACCTCCATGATGAATGGGAATTCATTTAGTTCTTCACCTTAACATTGAGAGTGACTGAGAACAGTAAGTGACAGGGAATGACAGAGGGCATTTAACATGACTTGGACGACAAAGTGGCCCCGGTGAAGGTAACTGAAATGAATTCAGATAATGAAGAGGACGATCTAAGTGACAAAAAAAACAGCAAGCCGTGGTGAATAACTGCAATACAGTTGGGTAACCACAATCGTCAGTAAGTAACTTCAGTAACACACAGAAACATCACATCAAACCACATCAGCAACACACAGAAACATCAAATCAAAACCACATCAGCAACACACAGAAACATCACATCAAATGACATCAGCAACACAGGAAAACATCACATCAAACCACATCAGCAACACACAGAGACATCAAAATCATTCAGCAACACACAGAACCACATCACATCAAACCACACCAGCAACACACACCCCAGAAACATCACATCAAACCACATCAGCAACACACAGAAACATCCACATCAAACCATGTCAGCAACACACAGGAACATCACATCAAACCACATCAGCAACATCACAGAAACATCACATCAAGCCACATCAGCAACACACAGAAACATCACATCAAACCACATCAGCAACACACAGAAACATCACATCAAACCACATCAGTAACACACAGAAAAATCACATCAAACCACACCAGCAACACTCAGAAACACATCACATCAAACCACACCAGCAACACACAGAAACATCACATCAAACCACACCAGCAACACACAGAAACACCACATCAAACCATGTCAGCAACACACAGCAACATCATATCAAACCACACCAACAACACACAGAAACATCATATCAAACCATATGTCAGCAACATACAGAAACATCACATCAAAACCACATCAGCAACACACACAAACATCACATCAAACCACATCAGCAACACACAGAAACATCACATCAAACCACCTCAGCAACACACACAAATATCGCATCAAACCATACCAGCAACATACACAGAAAACATCACATCAAAACACATCAGCAACACACAGAAACGATCACATCAAACCACATCAGGGCAACACACAGAAACATCACCCAAGGGGGGAACCTTGAAGGTCATTATTGACAGAATCCCATCTCGTATCAACTGAAAAAAAACAAAATCATGAGCATACTGATAAAGCATCAAATCTCAACTACAATGAACAGTTGAAATCCACATGCCCAGCACCGTGTTTTCTGTCCTCTTCAAACATACAGAACACAAGCAGGGAAGAGCAACCTTGACACCACCCCTTCCCAAAACTTGCGTTCACCCGACACGCATGCCCTTCCTCGATGTCTGTGTGGGGGCCACCTGATCTCCCAGGTCCACCACAAACTTGGCAAACTGTTTGCCGTTGAATGATAGTACTTGGCGTCATCGGAATCCGCGTTGATGATCTTTGTGCAGCGG
Organism: Conus betulinus; assembly: GCA_016801955.1. NCBI lineage: Eukaryota > Metazoa > Mollusca > Gastropoda > Neogastropoda > Conidae > Conus > Conus betulinus. The sequence continues at coordinate 12,792 of JADBJO010033042.1, forward strand.
GCCACCTGAAGGGGCTGCGGCGCTGTAGAGCACACACACACAGGGAAACACTGTCACTTGGCATCACCATGGAAACAGCAATAGAATGAAATGTAGCATTAACTGATTACCGTGTACATTTTTTGTGTCGTCGTTATTTTGGTTACCTGTGTGTGTGCCACCTGATGGGGCTGCTTGCCCAGTCAGGAGCTCACGCAGGGAACACTGTCATTTCACATTACCATGAAACACCTCTAGGATGGAACCCTACCATGGAAAATCCTAACTAGAATGGAACCCCTACTATGGTTTAAACATATACAGTGGAACCCTAAACATGGTTTAACATATAGAATGGAACCCTTGCCATGGAAAAAACTTTAGAATGGAACCCTACTTTGGAAAAAAATTTTAGAATGGAACCCTACTTTTGGAAAAAACCTTAAGAATGGAACTCTGACTATGTAAAAAAAATTTAGAATGGAACCAATACAATGGAAAAAACCTTTTTAGCATGAACCCCTGCTATCGAAAAAACCTTAGAATAGAACCTTACCATGGAACACACTTAGAATGGAAGCGTACCATTTAACTGATTACCATGCACATTTTGCTACGTATTTTCTGTTACGTGTTTTGTAGTGTGTTTCATACTAAACTTGAACAGTGACCTTTTTTTCACTATTTTGAAATTATACTGAGATTATAAAGACTCCTTCCTTCTTCAGACATGGTCTTTTCAAACACAGCACCCCACATCATTACTGTCATCATGTCCATGATCTGAGGTGATGATTAATGAAACATAAAAAAAAGAATGCTGACACTGTTCAAAGCTTCCTTGGGAGTAGGGTGGGTCTTCTGATTCCCTTCCCTGTGCTAATAAGGGGCTGGCCGCTATTCATTTTTGGGTGTCTTCTGTTTCCATCCTTCCTTTCCCTCATCTCCAAATTATAAACCAAAACTGATACGTACTCACTCACCTACTGTTTATGTCCCTGTCTCTTTCTAGTCAACCAGATTTTCCTACTCTAAGTCATAGTCAACAAACCAACCCACAGTTGTGTAAATAAGAAATCTTTGTCAAGGGCAATTACACATTAAGAGCGCAAAAGATGCCGAATCCCAGTCCCCGGCGGGAACACCATCACTCTGCTCCCCCCACCCCGAGTGTCTGCTTGTCAGCAGCCAGAATCCCACAATGCTGCGAGGAGCCAGCCCTGTGTTCCGAAGCCTCCTTGTAAATACCCTAAGACACCCGGAGCAACACAAACAGACAATAACACAGACAAGCGCTGACACACACAATCCTACAATTCGGTCCCCCCGAATGTCTTCGCTATAAGGAGATCTGAACCCGCCCCGCTTCAACTCACCTGACTCTAGACCCTATACAGTACAATGCCACAAGTCTGCTAGTGTAAACAAAAGCTGTGCCAGTTTTACCTAGCTCTTTAATTAACAAACGATAGAAGTCTGGTGGTTTGATAGAAATAAACCTGTGTTTCAAGCTATGATGCTTGAAAGAACAACAGTAGTCTGATCAAGAAGATTCTATACTTTACCATGGCCTTTCTTTTTTTCGCTAATAGTAGTCTCATTTAGTTTCAAAGCAATGTGAACTGAAAGGGGGCGGAACTGAATGAAGCAAAACTTTTGAAAAGAAAGTATGGTGACGCCGCACACCGCACACCGCACCCGCAAACAAACTACAAAAACGAGTACAGGACCAAAACATAATGCATTTTTCAAAACCTCTAAGGTCTTCGTCAAGGCAAAAAACAAAACAATTATGGACAATGAATGACAAGATACACGAACGAATTCACTTTATCTTCTCATATTGCGGATCGCAAATAGGAGTGTAACAAAAAATGAAAACGGGGGCACAACATGAACAACTCCCATGGCCCTAAAAATTCCTGGGGCTAAAAGCAACAGCATATCACACTCCTCCATGGCCCTGAAAAGAAAAATAATCGGTTGCTATACAACTGAAACTGGTATGAACTTCTAAAAAAGAAAGGGCTAGTAAGAACTTGCTCCCCCACGAAGGCCAACCAGAAAAATCACAAATGAGTCCTTCTCATATTCAGCAAAAAAATGTTGTGGGGGGGGGGTGGGGGGGGAATGAAAAAAAACTAACTTTGATCGAGACTGTGGGTCGTCATGGTTTATAAGTAAAAGGCCGGATAGATCATCTACACGCATACTTCCAGTTAAAAGAGTCCTCATTGTTAAGCAGAAC
>JADBJO010033043.1:0-15017 GCA_016801955.1 Conus betulinus
CCACGCCCTCAGCGTGCCCCGCAACCCAGCCCTCCCCACCTGAACACGACCAACCCTACACTTGCATGACTTTCTAACCAATTCTTTTCTAAACCTCTATTCTACCACCTGACTTTTCTACCTCTATTCTACCCCCCGCAACGCCACCCCACACCCTCAGAACCCACAGCCCATGGTATGCTCGGCCATGCCTGATGTCCTCACAGAGTCGAACGACTGTTTCTAACTCCACCCCAGAGGACATATGAAAAAAAGGGCACGCCACCAGGAACTACAATGAAAACAACATAACGACCACCCCCATTGAACGACAACACCCGCCCACTCCACCATAGAACCTCTAAGAAGCCACGGCATCCAAGCCTATCCATGAAAGAACTTGTCCCTGAAGGATTTGCGTGAGGCGGTCCAACTCAATTATCTTCATAACCTGGGGTTGTGCTCGCTGGTGGCGTTGTGAGGCGAACTAAAAGGGAAGAAACTGTCCGCGTCTTGTCCCTCTGCTGCGTTCTCTTACTTTGGCTGGCTGTTGTTTCCTTGATTTTTATTTCCCTGAATCACCCATCATCTGCCTGTCTCTTCTTTTCTTTCGTCTTTATTCTTTTTTCGCCTGTGCTTCGCGCCACCCCCCTGATGGTACAAGGAGGCAAGAACCGGCTATAATAAATGAAACATTTAAAACAAATCAATGCGCGCATCTACCAGCCAAACACTACCAGACTACATCCCCTCCCCCTCCTCCTCCCTCCAGACTGTAATCCCCCTCAACGCACATACATACCCACCACTTAACCACCACCCCGCTGTCCTCCTAATAACCCCTTCCACCAGAGCATGCACTCTATGCAGAGAGAGAGGGAGGGGGGATAAAGAGGGAAAAGCAGACCGCATAGAGGCAGAGTGAGACAGAGACAACATAGGGGCAGAAGAAAGAGAGGGTTAGAGAGAGAGGAGGGTTAGAGAGAGAGGAGGGGGGGGGGGGAAAGGGGAAGGAGAAGAGAGTGGGTGTTGCGCATGCCGGAAGTAGGCGGCAGGTGGCGCGGCAGGTGGGGACGGCAGGTGGGGCGCATAGGCGGAAGGAGGTGGAAGGGTCAAGGTCACGGTGTGTGTGAGATCAAGATCGGATCGATAATGTTGACGTCATGTCGCGCTTTTTTTTGTTCTTTGTTGTTTGTGGGGTGGTTGTCCGCTGACGTAGGGGGGTTAATAATAGATGGATGGGGTGTGGTGTTGCTGCGCGCGTGCGGCGCTGATGTGTGTCGACGCCGTGTTTGTTTTGGTTTTTTTTGTTTTTAAATAGATGAGGGGGTGTTTTGTTGTTACCGCTGCGTGGTTGTCCGCTGACGTAGGCGTGTTTTAAAAAAAAGAGATGGCGGTGATGACAGTGATGACGTCGATGATGGATGATGAGGGAATTGCGAATGCGCTTTAAAGTCTGTAGACCAATGATAAAAAAAAATGTAAATGTGGGACGCTAACACAGAAGAAGCTATGGATCCAAGGTGGAAAATCCTTTTACCTGTGTGATTGCCGGTCCAACGGGAAGTGGAAAAACTGTTTGGGTCACTAAGTTTTATAAATCACATCAGTGAACTATTGACACCATCTCCCGATGAGATTGTGTGGTGTTACGGAGAGTGGCAGTCTGGATATAATCTTTTGAAGGAGTAACGTTTATCGAAGGACTACCCCAAACACAAAGAATGGGATGATAGGAAACGACGTTGGTGGGTGATTGATGACTTGATGAGTGAAACAGATGACAGAGTGGTCACGAAACTATTCACCAAAGGTAGCCATCATCGCAAACATGAGTGTCATGTTACATCGTGCAGAATCTGTTTGGGAAGAACAAAGAACAACGTACCATCAGTTTGAAACATGTCATTATCTGGTGGTGTTCAAGAACCCAAAGAGACGCCTCACAGATCACCCATTTGCTAAAAACATAGTGTATCCCGGAAAGACTGAAGTATGTTCAGGAAGCTTTTTAAAGACGCGACATCCAAACCCCACGGTTATTGTTGTTTGACCTTCGTCAGGAGAGCACCCCGATCATCTCCATCTCTGCAGAAAAACAAATATTATAACCCCGACTCACCAGTCTGTGTCGTGGTATGTGCAGAAAATGATTTTTCACAGCTTCCAATTTGCAATGTTTTTACCTTCAACACCATATTTTCTTTTTTGTGGAAATGGGAAAAATAGAGAGAGGATGTATGTGAGATGATATACACACTGTGAAGTCTTTGATAGATCTACGCTGGAGTAGTAGCCACTCTCTGTTTGGTGGTGGTAGTCCTTCAGAGAGATTGAGACTTTGTGGTGTGAATGTCCCCTTTAACCAAGCGAGTTATTTGCGACTGGAACATTGACTCTTCACCATCATGATCAGCACGTATGAGAAGGAATTACCCCATGCTGCCGTGGTTGTGTGTGCAAAGCCTGCAGTTTATAAGGCGGTGCTGAAATGGGGTCATTCGCCAGATTTGATCAACGCCCTGATGAGTGAGTGTTCCCTCAACATCTTAAATTAAAAGGCCACGTAAGACTGACCTCTTCCCGCCAGAAGAAAACAGTTGTTGCAGATACAAGCAGAGCTTACGCTCCCTGGCGAAGAAAGGAACACATCCAGAAGAGAAAAGAAGCAGATCTTGCAGAAGGGAGGATTTCTCGGTGCCCTCATCAAAACCTGTCCTGGGGGGTGCTCGGAGGGTTACTTTACTGGGGGGATTGTACACAACCACATCATGGCGCATATCAAGAAAATGAATTAAGTAGGATTCTCGTGTGCTAGATTCTGTTCGTGGACCTCCGTTCCTGATGCAAACATTCTAACAGTCTTAACCCAGGTGGACATGGATGGAAGCAGCAGATGTGTGAATATATTAGAGAACATTGATACAGCGGTTGAAGACAAGGCTAATATGTATCACTTTCCCTCGGACACTTTGGAAATATTTGAAACGTTTTGATCATCAGTTTAAGGAAAAACCACTGGGAGTAGTGAACACAAGGACACAACATCTCCTCACCCACCCCGAACCCAGAAAACAGAGACTGTTGATGACGTGTCAGCTCCTGTGTTGACAAGTGTGGAGAAGGATGTTGTAGAGAGTGTACCAAAAACAATGAAAAGCAAAGCGGAGCGACTTTTTTACACCGCGTTCAGAATCACCCAGATCTGAAATGGAACCAGCGAGGCCGTGAAATCATTTGGCGGAGGGCAAGGGGGCTGATTTGAAAACTCGAACTCAGTTGAGTTTTGGGTCAATGATGTGCCTGTAAGTTCTGACACCCCCTTTAAAATTAACCGTGATGTGTGGTGCTGGCAGTGAGTGTTTACCTGGCGCAGGCTGATACATGATTTCGGTCTTTTTGTGATGGATGATGTGAGACCGAAGTTGTGCAGGCTGGTGAGAGGCAGTCCCATTTCGTGCTGCATCATTCTAATCGGCTCTGTGCTGGGCATTGAGGGGGGCAGTCAGCAGGCAAATAAGAAGTCCCTGATGACTGGTCTCCTGTTCACCTTTGTAACAGCCTGCAGTCGCCTGAGGTTGAACAGCCCACCGTCAGTTCTGTATCTGAGTGTATACCACCCTGGCTAGTCACGGAAGGCATCAGTCAGCATGGCGGAGAAGACCATGCTGAAGAGTGTAGGGAGCAAGAACGCAGCCTTGCTTTACGCCGTGGGTCATGTGGAAAGGCGTTCTGACTCGTCTCCATCATCCAGTAATTTCACCATCATGCCGTCGTGGAAACTGTCGGATGATCGTAATGAACCTGCTGGGACAGCCCAAATTTCTCCATGATCTTCCACAAGCCATCTCTGCTGACCGTATCGAAGGCCTTGGTCAGATCGACAAAGGTCACAAACAGATCGCCCTGTTGCTCTTTGGCATTTTTCCTGGAGCTGTCGTTGCAGCAAATATCATGTCTGCAGTTCCCCGTTCTGCACAAAAGCCACACGGCTTTTCCGGGAGGAGACCCTGCTCACGGTCGGTGTAGTAGAGGCGGGTTGAGCAGACACGAGCAAAGATCTCCCAGCTATGGACAAGAGAGAGATGCCCTCGGTGACTGGTCGCAGTACTGGCAGTTTTGCAAGTCAGTGGGCAGTGGGGCAAAGTTCTTGGACTTTGTACGGGTAAGCTGGACGCCCGTGCCCGCCCACCAGTCTCCACTATCTTGCGAGCATACCGCAAGCGTTAGCTGGTCAGGTTGACGGGTCACCGACCCTCAGCTCAGCCTAGGGCTTGTGTCTTACCTGTATGCCAAGACTGAATTCGGTGGACTGCGCTGAGGGAAACCACTGTGGTTCAACGGGCAAGAAAGGCGATTTCCAGCACAACGCGTTGTGGAGTGCACAGGGCATGTCAAGACACAAAAGACGTCACGGTCATCCACTGCAAACCCCAATCTATCTCCAGCCGTCTCGACTTCGTCTTGCCACTGGGACGTAGATGGACTGGGTCGAGAGAGTGAGAGGCTGACGACGCGCAAAACTCTCACGGCCCAGGGGCAATGTGATCGCTCTCTACTGGACGAAGCAGAAGTGGAGTTCGGCCCCGCCCCCTGGGTGTAATGAACAGCCCTTTTTCAGGACCGCACTGCTCACCTCCATAGCCAAGAGGAAGGGGCTAGAAAATGTGCCCCAAAAACATTGCCTGCTTCACCTTCACTCCTGGCCAGCGCAAAAACCGCGGCTGGCGGGGTCTCCCTCCCAGCGGTCGTCGAACTAAACGAAGAAAACACGGTAGTCAAAAAACAAAGGTGCTCAACCTCGGTGGCACGTGGAACGTGCGACTCTACCGGACAACGCCAAGGCAGATAGACAAGAGCGCAAGAACTGCACTGGTCGCCAGAAGAACTGCTCGCTACAACGTTGAATAGCAGCCACTCAGCACGCGAACACGCCTAGCGGACAAAGGCCAACTCACAGAATGTAGTGGAGGATACTACATTCTTCTGGAGCGGAAACAGCAGCACTGAACGGCGAGAGGCAGGCGTGGGATTTGCCATCAGATCCCATCTCAATCCGGAAACTTGTCAAGCTCCCCGGAGGGATAAACGATCGCCTGATGACACTCCAGCTTCCTCTTGGAAACAAGAAGAGTGTGCAACAGTAATCAGTGCGTACGCCCCAACAATGACCAACCCCGATGACATCAAGGACAAGTTCTACGAAGAACTAGAGACCTCCTCATCGCAGCAGTCCCCACCGTCTGAGAAGCTAATCGTACTCGGGGACTTCAACGCCAGAGTGGGGACCGATCACCAGACCTGGGAAGGGATCACTGGGAGACACAGTACTACTGGCGACTGCAAGCAACAGCAATGCAATGGCCTTCTCAGATCTTAAGATGTGCACTACTCATGACCTTGTCATCACCACCACTGCTGCTCACGCTCCTTACACCGACCTCCTAAACTACCCGACCATGATTCACCCATGGATTGCACCCACGCTTCAAGCACTGGGCATCTGATTGCTTATGTCATCACCAGGAGAGCGAATGAGCGCGAGACGGTGAGAGTGACGAAGGCCATAATTTGTGGTGCCGACTACTGGACTGATCATACCGCCTCATCGTGTCAAAAGGTTAAACTCCGCATCCTGCGCATGCCAAGACCCCCCAGGTCAGAGGGCAAAGTTGCAAAGCGGACACGCTTCCGAAGCTCCCCAATCTCAAGGATCAAAGAGTAAAGTCCAAGCTCCAGGAAGTACAAGTTGCGAAGATTTCTTTCTCCAATGACATAGATGGCAGGCCTGCCCAAGAACACAAGAGGTATAGGGACCACAGCAGCATTGAAGACCAGTGGGAGCCTTCAGTAGATGTGTTCCATCTACTGTACTAAACCACTCTACTGCCCTCGAAGCACCCCTCGGACTAGCACACCGTAGAAATTTTATTGTAATATTTTGTGAGCAAACGCACACAATACGCAAACTGCCTGCGCGCATGTGTGGTGGGTGTGTGTGTGTTGTGTGTGTGTGTGTGGTGTGGTGTGTGTGTGTAATGTGTATGGGTGTCAGTGTGGTGTGGTTGGGGGTGTGTTATGTGGTGATGTGTGGGGGGGGGGGGTGGGTGTGGGAGGGTGGTGGTGGGGGGGGGGGGGGGTGGGGGGGGTTGGGGGTGGGGGGGGGGGTGGGGGGGGTATTGTGTGGTGCTCGTGGTGGCGCAAATAAGTTGGTGAATGTAGGCCTACATGAGTGTATACTTGTCTAAGGTATGTGTGTGTGTGTGTGTGTTGTGTGTGTGTGTGTGTGTGTGTGTGTGTGTGTGTGTGTTTGCGCGCAGCGAGGCGCGCGCGCGCTTATGTCTGTCTCTATGTGGTATATGCGTCACACATATGCGTGCGCGTGTGCGTGTGTGCACGCGTGAATGTGTGTGAACGTGTGTTTTGTGTGTGTTGCGTGCGTGCGTGCGTGTGTGTGTGTGTGTGTGTGTGTGGTGTGTGTGTGTGTTGTGTGTGTGTGGTGTGCGCGCGCGCGCGGCGCGCGCGTGCGTGCGTGCCTGCATGTGTGTGTGTGTGTGTGGTTGCTCTCGTTCAATTCTGTTCGTATACGGCCAAGAAAGCATGTTTTTCCTAATACAGCTGCAAAGACAGACCCTACACAAGTTAACCGCTACTGACAAAAATTCGTTCGACTTAAGAATTGCGCAAGGACTTTCCCCCGCTGGCTTTAGTTGATTCGACGTACAAGGAGGCTGGTGTGTTACCCTTAATCAACACAACAGACAAAGCTGCGCCTGTAATTCACGTGAGAGCTAGTACCATCCCCAAATGAAGTCATGACTGAACTGGATGGGAATTCCTACATTTCAGGACAGATCCGTAACAAAAGCGGTGACCATATCATTTAGGTGATTATGTTCCCCATTGTTTGAGAACTGTAAAACCTGTCTCTTGATGGTATTGCTCGCTGTCCCAGGTTTGTTCACATCCTTCTTGAAACAGTCAAAGAATAAGGCAGAATCATCTCCACTTATGGAAATCTTAATAAAAAACGATAATCTTCTGTTTACTGTCATCCTATGCCAAAGACCTGATAGATAGGAAATGCGATTTCTCTCTACAATGTTCCACGGATGGTTTCTGTTTTAGATACTCCGACGTTTGGGGATTCTTTTGTAATACCAGCGCCTTAATATTAGAAAGAAATTCCATGTAACGAAAGCATGCTCTATGTTTACATCAGAGTTATTTGCCATCCTTGAAAGCACTAGAGTTCATACTGGACATGGGCCCTGTTATACAGAGACAAATGCTTAGATTATCGGATTTCAAAATCAGGTCTTACGCTTCTACATTGACAATTCGAAGTCTAGTCGTTCAGACATAATATGTGAGACCTAATTTCCCTAATTCATCAGTTTAATAACGAGGGGTACCAATATCCCTTTTTTTTTTTTTTTTAGGTTCCAGGGTACTCGAGTTCACGTGGCAACGAATCAGCTGATTTTGATGTACATGCAATGTTTGAATCGTGATGTCCTTCTTTCTTCATCTGAAGCTATTGATATTCTCACAAGTTCAATATGGAACATTGAGACAGAAACAATACCTCCAAGATTCAGCTCGGAAGCACAGAAAGATATACTAATCCACCACCAAGCCAAACGTGCCCTTCCCCTTCCCCCACCGGGCCTACCCCCAACCTAATGCAACTGCGGGTTAATGGTTGTTTGGGCAATGTTTTAAAACTGGCACCTGCTTGTGCATGTGTTCGGATTCTTCATATTCCTAATTTGTTTTGTTTTTTTTTTTGTTTGTCTGTACTAGTACAAGAACTCACTTTCAGCCTCTTCGTGATAAGATCAAGTCTGTTAACCTTTCGCTGACGTCTAGTGTGTTCGATCTCAGTTATGGGGAGAGACTGAACGGTGTCTGGCACTGTCGGCTGTTTATCTTATTTAAATCTCATCCCACCTGAAGATCTGTTGCCACTGGTCTTCCTGACCATCCTGCGTTGCTCAGCTGCAGGAAATTCTGTTCTTTCATAGGTATTTTGCACCACTTTGCGGACATTTTTGATTGCCTACCCCGTCTCTGTCCTGGGTAGTCTCTGCCCATGCTTGTTTGGGTGCTGATGTTCAATGTTTTCGGGAAAGATCTGAGGCTTTGTCTTTGAAACGCTTTTCAGTCTGGCTCCATGAGAGCGTTTGCCTTGTTGTAGTTCACCACACAGTACTTTCTTTGGCGCCGGATGGGTTTCTAGCTCTCCTGACAACTACGTGACCTGCCCGCGAAGCTGTGACTACCCCAGGATGGTGAAGATGCTAGGCAGGCAGGCCAGCGAACAAGTGGAGCACTACACGTGTTCGGAATCCTTTTAATTTTTTTTATTTATTTTATTATTTATTTATTTATATTATTTTTTTTTTTTTTGCTTCCCAATAATCTTTTATTTTTTTTTTTTTGCTGTCCCATCTTTTGTGCCTCCCAGTGGCAGTACACCAACATCGTTCATTCCGACACCCAGTCCACAGCCACAGCCCCGGTCCATTCCCGCCACCGGATTTGCCACAGCACAGCCCCGGCCCAGCAGTCCTCAGGGAGCAGTCAAATGTCAAGCCGTCATTAAGAGGCAACCCCCCGGAGAAGACACTGCCTGCTGCCGAGTCAGAGTCTTCCGTGGTGTTCAGTGGCGCCTGTTCTGGGAGATCCAGCATCTCAGGACACCACTACTAACCCCCCTATTAACGACAATAATTGCTTAGTCGCAGGCGGAGTCGGCGTTAGTGAGCTCTCCCTCCGGAAGGGGCGCACACCCACGTCCGTCCAACAACAGCCCCCGACGGACTTCGCGTGGCCATGACGGTGACCCCCGACGGAACTAAACCAAGGCCACAGACGTAGAGAGGAACATCAAACTGAGGTCACCATGAGAGCAGGGCATGAAGGGACACAGAATTGAGACTTTTTTTTTTATGCTGATGCTATCGATGAGAATGAGGATGATGAGATGATGCTGAAAGGATTCCCCTTTCGGTCTGAAACTGCATGACAGGGGGCATGTACTCTTCCTTTCACGCTTCCTTTCAACTAGGCCCGATGATATCACCGGCAACACTGTCAGAAACGCATCCTTAAGAATGGATGAAACTCTCAACTGTGTGGTCCCAGTCTTCCCAATTGAGCCCCCGTAGCAAACTCAACTCTGGGTAGGAGCCAGTCGGGCAGCCGACAAAATTTCACATGACTCTGATGGGAATCGAACCCACGACCCTCCCAGCCGGGAGTCGCGACGCTAACCACTTCGTCAGTGTCCGGAATCTTGTCTTGGCCACTTTAATGCCCATGCTCTTCTTCTGAGGCAGGGTCGGGTGTGGGAATTCCGTTCAGTTTTCATCCATTCATACAGCCATAGAGCAGTGTGGTGAGAATAACTATGGCCCGATACACCTTGATCTTGGTCTCTAGCGTGACGCCTGTCCTGTTCCATACGTTCTTGTGGAGTCTGTCGAAAGGCCGAAAGCGGCACGAGCTTTTGGCAAGCCGGAGCATTCATTCACCTCATTCGTCGATGACAACGGTTCTGGAGGCACTAGTGCTCTGCCTAGGTAGGTGAACTTATTCCAACCGCGTTCAGCTGCTGTCTAGTGATGGGTGATGACCTGGCTCGAAACGTATGGCTTTCCACTTCCCAATTCTCCCCGGGCTGGGCTGGTGCAATCACTTCAGTCTTTTTTCGTACTTGACTGTCAAGCCGAAGTTGTTGCAACAAGCAGCAGAGAACTTGTCAACACTGGTGTTGCCTTGTGTCTTCTAGATGAGACAACACTGAGGGAACATCGTGTTCCGCGAAGAGGAAGTCTTTGACAGTGTCCCGTCGCGAGACCTTGGTTTTCCGCCTGAAGTCTCCCTGAGATTGAGAGACTGATCCATATCTTGTGCATGATGTATTGTATATACAAGCGGCCTCTAGAAGAATTGATGTTTCTCAATACCAGTGTTCATATGGGACCCATATGTGTGTTTGTGGTGTGTTGTGTGTGTGTGTGTGTTGTGTTGTGTGTGTGTGTGTGTGTGTGTGCAGAAGAGAGAAGAGAGAGAGAGAGAGAGGAGAACGGGGGTGGGGGGGGGGGGGGGGGGGTGGGGGGGGGGGGGGGGGGGAGTAAGGGAGGAAGATATTTGAGGGTGATACGAGGCTGAATATAAGGAGGAGAGTGCCACTTTTCTGTCGTTTTTTTATCATATCATTTTTTTCCCAATGTGTTGTGTGTGTGGTGTGTGTGTGTGTGTGTGCGTGTGTGCGCGCGCGCGCGCGCGCGCGTGCGTGCGGTGTGTGGTGTGTTTGTGTGTGCAAGTGTATGCATGTGTGCATATGTGTGTGTGTGCTACTGTATGCGTGTGTGCGCGTGCGTGCGTGAGTACGGTGCGTGCGTACGTGTATGTGTGTGTGTTAGTGTGTGTGTGTGTGTGTGTTTTAGTGTATGAGGGTGAATGTGTGTAGTTGGTTGTGTTGTGTGGTGTGGTGTGGTGTGGTGTCGGTGTGTGTGTGTTTGTGTTTGTGTGTGTGTGGTGTGTATGTGTGTGTGTGTTTGACGTATGCGTATGCATGTGGTATGTGTGTGTGTGCGCGCCACGCACTCTCTCTGTCTCTGTTTTTGGGTGTTGTGTTTGTGTGTGTGTGCTGGTGCGCGCGTTGCGCTTTGTGTGTGGTGTGTGTGTGTGTGTGTGTGTGTGTGGTGTGTGGTGTGTGTGTGTGTGCGCGCGCGCGCGCGCGCGCGCGCAGCAAACTTTTTTCAAGGACAGGTTGTTTACATACGCAGGGGATGAATCGATATTATTTTGAGAAAAAAAAAAAAAAAAAAACAAGAAAGAAATGGTATAAGTTTACTGTTAAAACAAGAAAGAATTTGTATAAGTTTACTGCCTTTAAAAATTCAAACACTCGTTCCCCTATTCGATAGCTGACTTTTATTTTGTATGATGCAGACCTTACTAAAAGCAACAAGTTGATATTCCATTTCCCTCATGTGAGACAAATGCGATTACACTGCCACCAATTTTAATCTTGAAAGTAAGTGGTATGAATTTCCTCTTTATAATTATTGTTATCATTCTTCTTCTTCTCATTATTTTTTATCATCATTATCATCTTAAGTTCTAATACTTATCTATGGCCAAAAAAAAACAGTGTTTCTTCACCTGAATGCTTGGGCACAGGCACGGATGATGCTCAGTGGCACCCGAAGAGCATTCAGGCGTTGGGCTAGTAGAGTAAGTGAAAAGTTTGAGTGAACGAGGAGCATAACTGAAGACCTATTCTTTTCATTCACTGAACCTACACTAGTCAGTCGGAGGGGTACAGCGAGCGACGGGAGTAGTTTTTCCTACCCCTTCAAACCTGATAGTACTACTACTTGCGCCGTCATCAACCGGTAAGTAGGATGGTTTTGATGACCGAGCAAACACGCTCGTCACTGCAGATCTGGAGAAAGGGAAAGAGAGAACAGAAAGCGAGAAAGAAAAAGAGAAAGAAAAGTCAGAGACTGACTGCAGAGAGAGGCGAAAGTGTGTTCGTTTGTGCACACATGTATTCTGTGGAACATCGCTCAGTTTCTTTCATTTTCTTTCTTCTGTTTCATCAAAGGATGTGTCACTACACTGCGTGCGGACTAGTTTCATATGCGCTACACCACATCTGCTAAGTTAAACACACAGACCCACACGTGCGCGCGGTCGGGTGTGAGCAAAACGATTCCAAGGGCAGATAATTTCAAAGGATTACACACATACACACATACACGCGCCGCGCGCGCTGCTCCCGCGCGCGCGCGTCGCGCGCACACTCACTCTACTCTCTATCTCTCACTCTCATCTCTCTCCTCACACACACACCGACACACACACACCCACGCACACACTGTCGATGTGGCAAAACGATTCAAAGGTAGATAATGTCAAAGGATTCTACCATTTGTTCGTCAGCGTTAATCCGTGTAAGGTCTTCCCCCCTGCCAACCAACAAATTCCCTGTAAAACTTAATACGATGGAGAGAAGAGAGGACTGGGGGGGGGGGGGGGGGGGGGGGGGGGGGGGGTGGGGGGGTGGGGGCGGGGGGGGGGGGGGGGGGGGGGGGGGGGGGGGGGGGGGGTAGGGGGGGGGGGGGGGGGGGGGGGGGGGGGGGGGGGGGGGGGGGGGGGGGGGGGGGGGGGGGGGGGGGGGGGGGGGGGGGGGGGGGGGGGGGGGGGGGGGGGGGGGGGGGGAGGGGGGGGGGGGGGGGGGGTGGGGGGGGTGGGTCCCCCCGGGGGGGGGGGGGGGGGGGGGGGGGGGGGGGGGGGGGGGGGGGGGGGGGGGGGGGGGGGGGGGGGGGGGGGGGGGGGGGGCGGGGTGGGTGGGGGGGGGGGGGGCTGTGGGGGGGGGGGGGGGGGGGGGGGGGGGGGGGGGGGGGGGGTGGGGGGGGGGGGGGGGGGGGGGGGGGGGGGGGGGGGGGGGGGGGGGGGGGGGGGGGGGGGGGGGGGGGGAGGGGGGGGGGGGGGGGGGGGGGGGGGGGGGGGGGGGGGGGGGGGGGGGGGGGGGGGGGGGGGTGGGGGGGGGGGGGGGGGGGGGGGGGGGGGGGGGGGGGGGGGGGGGGTGGGGGAAAGATGGAGGGGGGGGAGGGAGGAGGAGGGACAAAGAAGAAAAACGGGGGGGGTGGGGGGGGGGGGGGGGGGGGGGGGGGGGGGGGGGGGGGGGGGGGGGGGGGGGGGGGGGGGGGGGTGGGGGGGGGGGGGGGGGGGGGGGGGGGGGGGGGGGGGGGGGGGGGGGGGGGGGGGGGGGGGGGGGGGGGGGGGGGGGGGGGGGGGGGGGGGGGGGGGGGGGGGGGGGGGCGGGGGGGGGGGGGGGAGGGGGGGGGGGGGGGGGGGGGGGGGGGGGGGGGGGGGGGGGGGGGGGGGGGGGGGGGGGGGGGGGGGGGGGGGGGGGGGGGGGGGGGGGGGGGGGGGGGGGGGGGGGGGGGGGGGGGGGGGGGGGGGGGGGGGGGGGGGGGGGGGGGGGGGGGGGGGGGAGGGGGGGGGGGGGGGGGGGGGGGGGGGGGGGGGGGGGGGGGGGGGGGGGGGGGGGGGGGGGGGGGGTAGGGTGGCACACCAAAAAAAAACCTTCACAAGTTTCAGCTTCAAGTATTTAGACAACAAGTACTTGCAAACCCACGTCCTAATAAGTGCATATTTACATATGTGAATACCCGAAAATGGTACACAATTTTGTTAATCTTTAAAAGAAAATTTTGTAACCTGTGACTGTGAATATTACCTAAGTGAAATTACGCCTTGTAGACACAAAATTGTTGATCTTTATACCCAATTTTTGCAACTTGGCCTGTGAAATAACTCATGTCAATACTTTTTTCAACAACCTGTGACCATACTTTGTAAGCAGTTATGACACGATAAAGTTATTCATCTCAATACTTTTTCTCTCTGACAGAGCGAAGGTCAACAAACACTGAACATTCAAACAAACGTGACGCACAGAAAAGTTTCCTTGTTCTGCTGACATGAGTTATACCATTAGAATAAGGGCTGTTCCACATATTCCAACACCTTAATTTATGAATTAATCCAACAGTGTGGCCTTGGGCATGATGGTAAAGTAGCCATTTTTTGGCTAACGTAAATTCTGCTTATGTACAATTAGTTGTTTAAATAATAGTTTTTGGATTAATTCACACGAGGACAACAATTGAAATGGATTTTTTTTTTATTACTTTTCAATGGCGTTCCTCCTTCTTTCATTGTCTCCTTCTTTTCTTTTGCAAGACTGTCTGCCTATTTATTTTCATTCCACTTTATATCCACAGATGAGATTGGGAAACCCCACAAAAAATCAATTTCTTTATATACCTAGAGGTTTATGAAAACAGCGAGGGTAACTGTTTTATTTTCAAAAAACATATCGTTTCCTAGCTTTGGAAGTACCCAACGTCTCTACGTGGTTTGTAAAATAGATCTGGAACATCAACCACATAGTTAAGAGTGTATCATAAAGCAGTTGGTGTAATCATGCATGTCAATCAAACGCCTTCAGTATTGCATATAATTCTTGAGGTATAAAATTGAAAACCCCCTTTCCTAAATAGATATGAATTTCATTCCTGAACATTTAAAGTTGTATTATAAAGCTGGAACACACACCACAGATCGCGGGATTACCATTAAACACCTGACGTCATCTGTAAACACTTTTAAATGATTTGGGATAGCTGTTTTCCTAACATTTATGTTCATGAACTCTTTCAGTTGTTGAACTGTTTACATTATCACTTTTCTTTAACCTAGTGTATTTGTAATCAAAACCGGGGGGGAGATAGCATTTAGAGTTGCTCCCAAGGAGACACATGGCGGGTAGTGTAGGAAATTCTGGTATAGCAGTATGTCACATATTACAATGTGACAAAAAGAGTCAGATATTGGATAGCTCTATCCTTGCTAATTGGACTTTGATATACACTGTTTGTGTAGAACTCTTAGAAAAATCTTTACTGGAATTTCAGCAGTATTCTCGTCCAGAAACTGAAGTTTTCAACAGAAAGATTCTGTCTGACAATATATTGGACACATCCAATATTTGCTTCTCATTCAGGTGGTAATATATATGTTTGTTCTCATTTATACATCTAACGAAGTGTTTTGTATGAACTGGAACTCCTTCCCAGAGCTAATTTTCATCATGGCCTATACTACTACTCCAAGCCTTTGCAATATCTTTTAAAAGAGAATAGTGAAGGAAAATTTCAAGTTTACAAACAAGCAAACGACTTAATGGACCATAACTTCTAACTGGGCCCATTTTTTTAACGTCTCGAAAGCAGCCACAGGCCACAGGAACACAGAAGCGAACCACAAAACCACCACAAGGAGAAAACTCTGAAGAGTACCAGAAGGGGCAACCCAGTTTCAGTGCTTTTATACTTATTCAATCACCGTTATGGGACCCATTCAGGCCTATCCTCTCCAAGCTTCTTCTTCCTTTCCGGCGCTCCTCTAAAGCCTCACGGGTTTCACGTGCTCCAAACTGGGTGTGATAT
>JADBJO010033044.1:5000-15017 GCA_016801955.1 Conus betulinus
ATGGCCCTTTGCGATTGGCTGGGCTATGAGCAACATTACCTTGCCTTACCTTGTACACACTTCCACTGGCTGTTAAGATTCTTGCTTGTCCCTCACCACACCACACTATATTTATAAAGCTGCCTGCGACGGACTGTATTTCGTCTGGTCCCAAATTATGGGGACACGTTTGACCGGAATAGGAAAACCTGTAAAACCTGTTGGCCTTTCCCCTGACAGCTACTCATATGCATTTTGTATTAGTCAGGTGAGTGAGGATTTCCCTTCAGTTCCCACATAGCTACCAACCGAGCAACTTATTCAGAAGAGCCGAAAGAAGAGTGAAGGCAGGTCCTCGCTGGCAGCCAGTTCCTCAGGTGTCGGTGAAGCCCCGTGTCCGGCCTGGAACTGTCATTCGGGTGTGGGGTGCAGCCCGTGCCCAGCCACTGTCTCTACCCTGTGGGGGTATGGAGAGGCTGACTGAGTGGTCAGTAGACATCGTAAGTACATTGCCCATCCAGGTGTGGGGTGCAGCCTCTGTCCAGCTGCCGTCTCTACCCCGTGGGGGTTTGGAGAGGCTGTCCGTGAAGTTAGCAACGAGCTAGCGTAGGCCTCAGAGTGTATCGGGACGTCGACGTGTATGCTGTTGTGTGGGAGTCCTTGGAGGGCTCCACGAACTGCTTCCGTGAGCGGCTTCGTTTTCCGTCGAGTCGACCTGTGTTCTTCTGTTGTGTAGGAGCTCCTGGAAGGACTCCACGAACTGCCTCCGTTAGTGACTTCTGATCTGTGTGATTCGGGGCGGTCGCGGCAAAGTGCATAGTCTGTCTGTGATGACACTGCTATGGGTGTCAGCCTGGCTGGCTGTGTGAAAAGAAATATGTTGTTGTGACAGTGTAATACCTAGTGTTTTTTTTGCGCGCCCTCGATGATAGTGGCGAGAGTATGTTATCTGCTTTTGTTATATTATGTTGTACTTGTTTTACTTGTTTTGATCTGATGGGGGGGGGGGGGGGGGGGGGGGAGGGGATAGCTCAGGTGGTAGAGCGCCGGACTGGTGATCCTGGGGTTGCCGGTTCGAATTTCGGTAAAGGGGAATTTTTCCCTGGAGTAAAACGTTGGTTCTGACTCCACTCCGGCTCCCCTTACAGTCCTTCGAATGAGACTATAAACCGAGGTTCCGTGTGTGAACGCACGCACAATATCTTGCACACACGTGAAATCCCATCACCTACTTTCGGAAGAGAATGCCAGTTTGGCCGTTGGTATGGATGACACGTTACACATAGCATTCACCTTCCCCGAAGATGGAGTATGGCTGCCTTAATGGCGGGATAAAAAAAACAAACAAAAAAAAACAAACGATCATACACAGAAAACTCTACTGCCTGTCATACAGGCAGTGTCTACGAGAGCATCAGCCTGCTTACGCAGAAAGAAAGAAAGAAAGAAAGACAGAAAGAAAGAAAAAGATCTGATGAGTCAGGCGGCAAAAGAAAAAAAAGAAAGAAACTTAACCTTTTGCTTGGCTATCTATGTTCGTATGGTGTAGGTGTGTGTAAGGAAAAGCCGTATACGCATTCACACAAATTCAGGTGAGAGTCAGACATCAAAACACGCAGTGTATACCATCTGTGACACTGCCATAAAAAAAAGAAAAAACA
This sequence comes from Conus betulinus, assembly GCA_016801955.1. Taxonomy (NCBI): domain Eukaryota; kingdom Metazoa; phylum Mollusca; class Gastropoda; order Neogastropoda; family Conidae; genus Conus; species Conus betulinus. The sequence goes on from JADBJO010033044.1 coordinate 6,641, forward strand.
CTTCAAGTTAGGAAACTCGGGAAGTAATCTGTCTGGAAATATGTTTTTCGTCAATACATTACTGAACTAAAATGTTAAACTCACAGAAGTCATGATTTTTGTTGGGAAAAATAGTTCGTATTGAAAAGAATATAATATTATTTTCGCACGCATGTGTATTTCACCTTTAAACTCCCCATATCAAACAACTGGTCGCGTTTACAATAGAGCTATGTACTTGGAAGATGTATTATCTAAAAAAAAAAAAAAAATCAGATGATCTTAACATCCTGATCTGTGGCGATCAAATGTTAGATAATGTTTCCCATTCTATGATAAAAAGTAATAAATATGTTAAATGACTTTGATTTTACAGGTTGTGTTCGAATTGTACGTCGATGGTTCATAGAATGGCGATTAACAAAGTCGCCATACATATTTTTATATTTGCGCAGCATTTGAAAAAGTTATAGTTTCTAATGAATTGTATACAAAAATAATAAATCGATGTGTGTGTGTGTGTGTGTGTGCGTGTGTGTGTGTGTGTGTGTGTGTGTGTGTGTGTGTGTGTGTGTGTGTGTGTTGGAATGGCTAACATTTGACCGCCTTATTTCAAGATCCTGTCTGCATGGACAAATGGCGGAAAACATAAATGGTGATATAATTGTAATTATTCATTCATTAAAAATCGTCGATGATTCGATGCATGCAGTCACCCGAGACAAGAAAAGTGACAGATTACGTAATCACGTTATTGATACCAATGCAAATGACGCTCTTGAGGTATTTAAACCAAGGAAAGAAAACACGCTGAATGGATTAAAAAAAAAAAAAGGCGAGGAAAAACAAACTTTCAAGGAAAACATTCAGATCAATGATGTGATAAAGTGTATAACAGTCCGAAACGATCAGTCGGGAAAACACACACACACACACACACACACACACACACACACACACACACACACACACAAGAAAAAAAAACAGACAAAAAAGACAGAAAGAAAGGAAGAAGAAAGAAAAAAAAAAAAACAAAGGAAAGGAAGGAAGGAAGGAAGGAAGGAATGCTGATTCAATACATTTTTTTAAAGAATGATGTTGTAGATTGTGTTCATAAGGCTACGAGAGAACCTTTTTGTATACACAAACTATCTTTGAGGATGCTTAGAAGGATGAAAAAAATATTCTGAGACTCCTCAAAGATAGTTTGTGTTGACAGAAGATATGCGGTCAAAAATCATTCTTTTTTTTTTCGTAAAGCTGGGAGAAAATAAAAGACCTGTTAAAATCATAATGCAGTCTATTCTTTCAGACTCATGCTCCCTATGAGTAGTAATAAGGATCACTATCGAAATGTATACAACATTTCAGACTGAAAAATAAATTCCTGCCATTAGATGACAAAGATTGTTTAACCGCTTTGAAAGTCCTTTAAAAAATGGGGACACATGGGGAAACTGACTGAGCAGATGTTAACATCAATATGTGTCCCGACGATGGTCATTTCAGTATAACTTATACTGACTACCTTTCTGCAATTAATGTAACTTTATCTGAACGGCTGTAATTAGAAAATTAAACTTGATAAATCTGTAGCCCGGGGTCAACTTTTCAAAAATGTGACTGACATTACTGTTGATTTCTTCAGATCTAGTGAAATATGTAATACTTCATTTGATTCTAACAACACCCTAATGACTGAAAGGAATTTGCTGTCCTCATTTTGTTCAAGAGGGCCAGTGCTAATGACCAATACAGTTGTTAAACAGTTTCACAATCTTTCATAGGCAACACGCTGTTTAGTTCTGTTCTAAATTCGCGATGACAAGGATGAGAAGATTTGAACAATGTCACAGTGAATATCAAGCTACATTTTATTTCATCAATTCAACAATTGATCACATTAACACATTGTTAGCAGTTGTTCAGAAACAACCCTTCGCGAAGAGAAAAGTGCTTGCAGCCTTTAGAGATTTTGAAAAGGCGGTTGACTATGTACCAAGACAACTTCTCTGTCCTGTGTTGTTCAAAAACAGATTTAAAAGAACATTTGTAGAAGTGTAAAAGGTATGTATGACATTGTAAGAGTATGAGCGGTTTGGGATCTCAGGTTACTGGCTACTTCAACTCCACAGAAGGTGTGAAACAAGGTAATGTAAGGGGCCTATTTTTCCCCCTTCTTTACTGATGAGATGTCCGTAGAGATAATTAATGAAAGTAGACATGGAATCATTTCCTGGCAGTGGCACTATTTATCATTTCATTTGCTGTGACATTATCTTGTAATTCAAAACACTAACAGGTCTGTAAACCTAGCATAGTAATTAACATGTCGCTGTATTCCACACAAATTATTGTTAATGTGGATAAGAGCAACTTTGTTGTCTTTAGAAAGGAAGAACATGTGGCAGCTTCAGATAGATGTTGTTACAATGATATCAAGATGAATGGTGTGAAATTTTATTGTTTGCTTGGAATTATTGTCTCCTACAAAACAGATTTGCGGTCATACATACCACGACATGGCGAGTAAAGGAAAACGAATGACAGTCAAAATGAGGTGTATTCTAAACAATTTTGATAGCTACTCTTAATGGTATTGCTGAAACTGGTAGACAATACAGCTTATTTTGGTATATAACATAGAAAGATAGGGTCGGGTTAAAGCTTTGAAAAAGTGCTGAAAGAGGGTGTCTTGTTATCACTGCTCAACACCACATTATTGAGTGTATGGTGAACTTGGGACATTTCCCTTAACTGTTAAATCTAGTGACTCGTGCATACAATACTCGCTAAAGATATCAGATATGGATGGAGACAGACGGCCTTTCAAATCATATCAACTATTATTTAATTTGGCAAACAGAGGAAAATAAACGGGTCGTCTAAAATCCGTAGTATATTGAGCACCATTTCAATGTGTGAAAAAAGCAGTATATTTACTCAATAGAATCATCTGTACAAGAGTTTAGACAAATTGATTTTGGGATGAAAAGTAAATGTTTGTATATATAAGTATGATGCAATTCTGTAATGCACAAAAAATGTCTAATGATAGGGATCGAATCGCGATATTCGATGTCCATAAATTTGTCAGATATTCTAAACAAAGGGTTCACTTAAGTAAATCTGATGTAGCTGTTCATGGTTTAAGCTGTAAGAGATACAAAAGAAAACGTTACCAAATACCCAATGTGGAAGTCTGTAACTGAGACTAGCATTTATCTTGTGTTACGCCACTTGGATTATCCAGATTTCTTTTTATCTACCCAAATGTTATAGCCTGTTTACACTGCATTTTAGAAGAAAAATGCACAATCAACAATGTTGCTGTTTTGTTTGTTTGTTTGTGTGATTGTGTGTGTGTGTGTGTGTGTTTGTTTTGTTTTGTGTATTTCTTTTTCTTTTGTTAATACATAATTTTAGAAAGAACAACTAAGTTAATCTTGATTAAAACAAAACTGGTAGTGCATTCCACAATGTTATGAATTTCTCTGTTGTATACCATCAAATGCAGTTTACAGTACATGTTTCGTTCCTCTTATCTTCTTGCCTCTTGCAGGTGCTATCATTATGGTGTTTGTTTACACCCCGTCTTTTAGGGCTTTGGACCTCCTAAATACACTTTTAATTCTGAATCCCCCCCCTCTCTCTCTCTCTCTCTCTGTGTGTGTCTCTCTCTCTCTCTCTCTCTCTGGTGGGTCGCGGCTTGCATCGTGCGGGTCGCTGTAGTAACTGTGGCATTGTTTTTTGCCAACGCTGAGGGACTGACGTTGATTTGGACCCTGTACTTTTGTCAGCAAGTACTGAAGATACCATGCTATTAGCCCCTCTAGTCTTCAGGGCGTCATGTCGCTCCTTTTTGCCAGTATACATCAACTTCATGCTGAAAAGGGCCACTGAGAAAAAATGCAAAGTGAGTCGCCATTCTGACCCTGTGAACCAGAGCTGCCGGTGTCACCTTAGGCTTGCTCCTCACGCTGATGTTCTGGTGCAGCTTGCTACTTCGCTGCAGGGACTTCGAGCGGAATCCTGGACCCACCAGCGTCCGGCAGTCGAGGTTGAACAGCCAGAGTGCCACGACACGATGAAGGACCAGCACGGACAGGACCGGGGCTTCTCTGGACTCCGGGCAGACACTCTGCTTTCTCCTCAGCAACCCACCATAGCAGACGTCATGAACAAGCTGCACTGTAAGTTTACTGCAGTTGAGAACAGTTTAAAGGACCTCTGTGATCAGTTTGATGCCATGCATACTGGGTTTGATGATCTGCGGGAGAAGATGGGAAATTTGAGAAAAGAAAACTTGGACCAGGCAAAGAAAAACTGAACTTTTAGCCAAGGTAGAGCAGTTAGAGAGACGAACTGACAATTTACAATGTCGGGCCCAAACACAACAATCTTATCTTTTATGGTATCCCCAGACATCAAGATGAGTCAAATGAGCAGTGCGAAGGAAAAGTGCGTAACCTGATACGGACAAATTGGATGTGGTACAGGAAGTTGAGTTCGACTGTGTTCACAGACTGAATGCTAAATGCGACTCTCTCATTATAGCCTGCTGCTCCTCTTACAAAGATAAGATGAGAATCCTTAAAGCTAAAGCCAAACTATGGGGCAGCAACATTTTTTGTTGGAGATGATTTCTCTGTTCGTGTCAGGGAGATCAGGCGCAGCCTCTCTCCCTATCTAAAAAAGCCAGAGCCGAGGGGAAAAGAGCGTCAATGATTTTCGATCATTTGATCATTGATAGTAAAAAATACTTTCTCGACGCTCATGGCAACTTAGCTGAATCTAGATACGGAGTTGGCCGGCCACATGTTGAGAAATGCCTTGCAACCAACACAGAAAAAGGGAAGGCCAGTCCCATAACACCGGTAGACTTCTCGGTCGCCGGTGACATTGACACACGTGAACACTTTTCATTGTGTCAGCCTGTTATGCAGAGCTGCCGCCTGGTTGCACGTGTAAATTCACGAAGTGCACGATGTCTTCTGCTGTTCATAAACCTTTTGTTTTCTTGACGTTGAATGTCAATGATTTAATGTCAAAGTTTGTTGATTCTGATTTTACCTTATTTCTTAGCCAGTTCAGCTTTGTCTGCTTAATGGAAACATTCAATGATGAATGTAGTGATGATTTGTTTGTTGGTTATAAAACATTTTGCAACCCTGCCATTAAATTAACAAATCAAGGAAGACGATCTGGAGGTGTCGTATATTTAATAAAGAATGAATTCATACCCTTTGTTAGATCGATTGAGGTAAATTATCCGAATCTAATTATTCTTTTTGATTGACAAATTCTTGTTTGGAACAGATAGGGACATTTTGTATGTCTGTTCGTACATCCCCCCCTCCCCCAAAGGATATCCTTTTTTCTGTCTATTTTGATCTAGATAATGGTATTGCTACACTGGAAGAAAGTCTGACTAACCTCCTGATAATGAATGATGCTTATGTTATTTTGAACGCTGATTTGAGTAGTAGAACTGCTGATATCTCTCAAAATTTGTTTGGGTTCCATGCTTTTGATACAGAGCATGATAGTCAATCTTTCAGTATTAATCAATTCTCCCAAGATAAAAAGCTAAGTAATTATGGGAAATTGTTATTAAACATGTGCACTGCTTTGAACTTGTGCATCCTAAATGGTGTATGTGAAGGCGACCTAAAAGGTTGCTATACATATGTTTCTGACTCTGGAAGTAGTGCGAAAGATTATTTCATATTGTCAAATGAACTTTTTGTTCTTCTGTGTGATGTTTGTGAATTACAGGTTGTCGAACGAATAGATTCTGATTATTTGTCTGTATCACTTCATGTTCGTTTCCCTTGTGGAAACCTAGTAGACACTAGCAAAAGAGGTCATGATGATGTTATAGAAAAACTTGTCTGGAGTGGAGAATGCGCTTCTTCGTTTTGTGATACCCTATGTGCTGAAAAAGCGAGTGAAAAATTTGATATTGCCACAAGCTTAATAGACACTGATGTAAATTAAGCACTTAACATGTATAACGAATGCAAATTGGGATGTTCTGAATGTATGAAAAAAATGTATACATGGTCATGATAGAATTTCAAAGAACTGGTTTGATCATGAATGTGCTTTTAATAAAAGAAAGACCAGGTGATTATTGCGAATAAGTCGCCGCTCGTTAAAGGACGCTGACAGAACTGCATACGTTATAGCCAGACGTGAATATAAACATTTACTAAAGAGAAAAGAGAAAGAATATACAAAGCTATTGATAGATGAATTAGTAACATCTATAACGTCTCATAAGAATTTCTGGGCTGTAATTCGCAGAATATCGCCAAAAATAACTCGGCCTATAAACAACATTTCAGCTGAGATGTGGTTTCAACATGTCCAAGCCTTGTTAGAGTTAAATACTGACTATGAACCAAACCAAGAGGAGTTAGAGGGGTTTGAAGATGTCTGAGAGCTATATGAACCGTCTCGTTAGTGAAGAAGTATTGTGAGCTATTAAAAAACTGAAAAATCGTAAAGCAGCAGGCCCCGATGGCATTCTTGGTGAACTGTTCAAATACTCTTCTGCCCAAGTTGTGCAGTTTTTGTGTGAAATTGTTTAACAAATTATTTGATAATGGTACGTTTTCCAAATAACTGGATGGAATCAGTAATTAGGCCCAATTTTAAAAAGGGTGATGCTAATAATCCAAATAATAATAGGGGCATCTCCCTAAGTAATATAAGTAGTAAACTGTACGAATGATAGTAAATAATAGGTTGCAAGAATGGATTGAGGGAAAAAAATGTTACTGTTGATCACCAAGCTGGTTTCAAAAAAAGGTTATTCGACTGTTGACCACATGTTTACTTTAATGGCTATCGTTCAGAAACAGTTTTCCTATAATCGAAAATTGTGTGTTGCTTTTATAGACTTTGAAAAAGCGTTTGATTCCATAGATAGAAATCTTTTTTGGCCAGTCATAATTAACAACAGTATCAGCAGTAAACTCTACAGATGTATCAGAAGCATGTATAAGGTAGTTAGAGCTAGAATTCATTGTGGTGCTAAACTGACAGATTTTATTGACTGTACAGCTGGAGATAGACAAGGTGATGCTTGCAGTCCTGATCCTTTTTCGATCTTTATCAATTAATAGCCATTGAAGTGATCAACAATGGAAGACATGGGACTGCTGACACTGGATGCTTTTGAATTGCTTATTCTTTTATTAGCAGATAATGTGGTTTTGATATCGGAGACTGTTATTGGTTTACAGACTCAACTGAATAGTTTACAACGCGCAGCTGCTTCTCTCCAACTAAGGTTAATTTGTCCAAAAGTAACATCATTGTACTTCGTAAGGGTTGTTATTTAAGTAAAAGAGAAAGATGGTTCTACGATGATGACTCAATGCCTGTTGTGAATGCTTATAAGTATTTGGATACATTTTCTTTACACGTCTAAGTTTTGTTGGTGCATGCAAGGATCTCGCTAGCACAGCCAAAATGCGTTACCCTATACTATGCAGAATTTTATGTTCTTAATAATACGTCTTTTCATGTATTTCTCAAGTTATTTGATAGTCAGGTTCAGCCAACTGTACAGTATGTGTCTGAATTATGAGGGTTAGATGGCACTGCTGTATGCTGTGAGTCTGTGCACCTGTTCGCATTAAAAAGGTTCTTGGGTGTGCACAGGCGAACGCCTAACGACTTGATTTATAGTGAGACGAATAGATTCCCCATGTACATAGTTTCAGCAGTAAAAGGCATCCATTATTGGCTGAGTTTACTTCATATGGAGACCACAGATTACCACGCAAAGCTTATAACACGTTATATGGTCTCGATGCTAGAGGAAACAAAAAACAGTTGGGTTAGAAAGTACGTACTTGTCTTTTTGAATATGGTTTTGGTTTCGTGTGGTTAAGTCAAGGTGTTGGAAATGTTAAGCAGTTTTTACATTGTTTTCGTCAACGATTGATTGACTGCACTTGGCAAAAATGGTCAGACAATGTGCAGCATAGTGAGAGGTTTGATTTCTATAGAATGTTTGCAGCTTATCTAACCTTATCTAACCTTAGAAATAGACAGGCACTTGAAATATATCATGACCAAATTTAGGTTTGGAATATCAGAATTGGCAGTCCATAAGTTTAGATACAGAACCATTGTTGATGACAATGTCTTGTTGTGTCTACTTTGTAAAGAGTCTCTAGAAAATTAAATCCATTTTGTTCTTTGCTGTCCAGCCCTAAAGAACATTAGCATCGAATGCGTCCAGCCAAAATGTTATAGACAGCCTTCTCTATTTAAATTGACTATACTAATGTCAACCCATATAATATTGCACTCACCCCTTATAAGGGCCATCAGGGCCTATATGGAATAAAGCATCCCAATCCGCTTCTGCATCCAAATC